>CM034532.1:58956135-59040922 GCA_020002185.1 Paraescarpia echinospica
CTAATTCAATTTATACCTGACTTGCGTTGTTTCTTCTGCATAACTATATGTTTGATATGTGTATAACAATTGTGTATATATGTTTGGTATGTGCATAACAATTTTCAACAGAAAGCAACTTATATATGAACACAATGCAAATATGTTTTTTTTTAAAGAAACGCCTCATTATAAATATCAACTGTATATTTGAATGGTATCAATGTATATATGTATGTACATGAGCTATTCTTTCAAAACGTATGATAATGTTAAAGTAACAACATAAATTCTAAACTTGTATGTTTTTTAAACTAGTTTTAGTGATATCAAGTGTGCTAATATAGGAATGAAGCAGCAAAGTTTAATCTGAAATATTAGTGGAGAAATCAAAGTTTAACATATCCATGGTTAAAATGTTAAATTTGATATCTTCAACAAATTATATCTTGAAAAATGCTTTATTTATTTTGATACTTGTTTAAATAGATCAGCTGATCATGATAGCAAGCCAATCATACAAAATGTGATAAACATAATAAATATATTATTTGAAATGTTCTTTGGCATCTATATAACAAAGGTTTTTGTGTGACAAATGTTCACTCTTGTGAGAATGGCCCTTTATAAATGCATTAATCCCTATGTAATAATTATATGTTTCTTGTTTGTACTCGCAATCACATATACACACAAACATACGCAGGTGCATACATGCATGCACACGCACACACACACACACACACACACACACTGTAGACTTACAGTAGATATTGCTACATACAGTAGAACTCCTCCAAGCAGCCATCGATTCAATACGGCCAGGCTATCTCAGTTGTTTACTGTAGACTTACAGTAGATATTGCTACATACAGTAGAACTCCTCCAAGCAGCCATCGATTCAATACGGCCAGGCTATCTCAGTTGTTTTACTGTAGACTTACAGTAGATATTGCTACATACAGTAGAACTCTTCCAAGCTGCCATCGATTCAATACGGCCAGGCTATCTCGGTTGTTTTACTGTAGACTTACAGTAGATATTGCTACATACAGTAGAACTCCTCCAAGCTGCCATCGATTCAATACGGCCAGGCTATCTCAGTTGTTTTACTGTAGACTTACAGTAGATATTGCTACATACAGTAGAACTCCTCCAAGCTGCCATCGATTCAATACGGCCAGGCTATCTAAGTTATGCTTATGTAATCAGTGTATACGCACAACCAGTAGTGTTTGGATACTGTGAACAGTCGAACACCAGCAAGGTCTTGAACTTGACACACACAACACTGAAACATCACTACCATGAATTTCACAACTCAACAGAGACATTAGGCAAACAGCTGACATACATTTACAGGTTAATGGCTTAGATTAGATCCCATCCCATAATGAGGTCGACAGGCTCAGTTCCTGGCCATACTATGATCACTTGTTAACTCAATCGTAGGAAGATTCCCTTTACGTAGACATTGCCTGCGTGTATGTAGGTGGGGCATCGAAGTAGTTTTCTAAGGAAACACTACTTTATGAGAAATACTGTTTAATATGGTGTTGTCTAAACTGTCACGATTGTGTTATATTAATGTTTACTGAATGACTGATCCTAAAAGAATGAAGACGAGACTCACCAGAAATAGTTGCTTGTAGCCGAGACCGGCAGTCTTCACGGCAAGTAGAGTCTGGATGAACTGGGGCATCGGTGCCAGGAATGCTCCTGCAACAACACACCTCGCTACAGCACATATAACACACCTCGCTACAGCACATAGACAACACACCTCACTACAACGTACAGACAACACACCTCGCTACAGCATGCAGACAACACACCTCACAACAGCATAGACAACACGCCTCACTACAGTGCACAGACAACACACCTCGCTACAGCATGCAGGCAATACACCTCACTACAACTCATAGACAACACACCTCACTGTAGCTCATAGACAACATACCTCGTTACAGCACACACTCAACACACCTCGCTACAGCACACATACAATACACCCCACTACAGCGCACAGACAACACCCTTTGCTACAGTGCAGAGACATCACACCTCGCTACAGCACACAGACAACACACCTCAGAACAGCACAGATAATTCTCCTCACTACAGCGCACAGACAACACACTTAGCTACAGGGGAGAGCCATCACACCTCGATACAGCACACATACAACACACCTTAGTACAACACAGACAACGCTCCTCACTACAGCACACAGACAACATGCTCCACTAGAATTAATAGAAAACAACTCGCTACAGCGCACATACAACTAAACTCGCCACAGTGCACAGTCTTATGATGACAACACCTATCATACAATGCAACAGTCGCTTTGTAACAACTCATTTGGCAACAACGCATAATCATGGCGACATTGCATACACATCTTGGTAAAGATTTGTTTATGCAGGGATAGGAAAACACAGAATCTACTCTATTTCTTTCCCTGGCAGTTTATGTCATCGCCATCGTCAACGGGTGTTACATGTGACGTTTGCCTGCTGTTTTCCGATCGGTGTCTTCAGGCCAAGTTTGGTTCGCTTAATGGAATGTCCACGTGTGTGGTTACTAATGAACGCCTCATTCATGTTCCAAGTGTCATGTAGGCAACGTAGATACGCAGCCATTGAGCCACTTATAATCGAGCTAGCGTATGTACGCAGGTATGTTAAAAGATTAACGTTTACCTCTTAGACGGCTTGAACCTCGATCAAGAACCAAACTTTCACGGATTAATCTACGACCCCTAAAATAGGACGTAGGACCTGTATTTTTTCAAAATGTCCCGTATATGTCAAGATTCCAACATTTTATGGGGTAAACCAGTTGTTCGGAATGTAACACGTAATGTGCGCGTATTATGTTAAACGCAATCTAACAATCATTGCAGCACGTGCGCGCAGCAAATACTTCGAGAAAACGGCCATGGAGTTGGCAACGTGGAGTACGTAATCGCTAACACAACATTCCCTACGTCTACGTATCCTTACGTTGGCCCAACATTGACCTAATGTAGTAAAATCTTCACAACTTTGCCTACCATTTGCAAATGTTGGCCTACACTTACCATAGAACATAATTGTTATCTGGGATCATGAACAATTAAGATGGCGATCAACCACTAACGACTTTTTTATTGTAGTTGCAAATGGTTAGATTGTAGTAATTATTTTAGGTGCATTCATTTTACACCAAAAAAGGAAAATTAAATGCCTTTTATACCCTTTTAAAGTATCGGAATGTGAAGAGCAATTAATTAATTCGTTATTGTATGTATCTCGTATTATATGTGGCGTATTTATTTCCTTGGGTGTGTGTGGACCGTCATGTTATGTCTGAAATAAATGTATTGATTAGTTGATTGGATTTTCCTTAATATAAATACACAGACAAGAAGCATGTTTCTTTGTATTCTTGGCATAAACATAAGTCGGCCTCACAAATAAAATAAGAAAATGGTCATTCGGTTTTTATAAGTTGTGAAACAGAACAGCAATTGAAAAAATATCATAATTACAAGGTATATTGATAATATAGTTACTTATAATTATTTTATATACAAGCTTCACTCTGTACCTGGGATCTCACAAGAATTCAAAGTGAATGCTGGTTTGAGACAGGGGAGTTCACTGAGCCAACTACTGTTTATCGCAGTGATGAAACTGATAAGATGACAGACAAATACGAAAGATATTCTCCAGAAACTACTATATGCAGACGATCTATCGGTGGTAGCGGACGGGGAAGCGGATTTACAGGAACAACTGATAGGGTGGAAGGATATATTCAGCAAACATGGACTGAATGTGAACCTGGAGAAGACAGAGGTGCTGTGGGTTGGTCAACAAAGCAACGAATTGGAAATACAACTGAAGGGGTAGAACATAAAACAAAGAGACAGTTCTGTATACCTGGGCGAAGCAGTATGTGGGGATGGCTCCTCAGAGACAAAATGCGCAGGAGAATACAAGCTGGGGCGAATGCATTGAGGAAAGTAGACGGTGTGATTGGGAGACGGGCACATATCGCGAAAATTCAAGGGAAAGATACTATGCACATATTTGACACCAGCCTATATGTATGGCCTAGAAATTATAGCAATGACAGAGAAACGACAGGAGAGGGTACAAGTGTGCGAAAACAACTGGGTCAAGAGAATTGCAGGGGTAAAGAGAGTAGATAACCAAACAGCGGAAGAGCTGAGAGAGGATATTGCTGTGAAAGAAAATTTCAAGAAGAAGTTGGTGAGAAGTCGATTGAAATGTGCAGGACACATGGAGCGAATGGGAGAAGGAAGGTTGGGACAAAAAGCAGATGCCCGGAGAGTGGAAAGAAAAATAAGACGAGGGCGACTGAGACTGAGGTGGGAGGATTGCGTGAAGATAGACCTGGAGGGATGGAAAGGTGAATGGAGAAAAAGAGCAAAAGACCGAGGAGAATGGAGAAGGGTGGTAGAGAAAGTAGAGCACGCGCAATGAGGAGGAATAGAGAGCAAAAAGAGGAAGATAAATACAAGAAAATGTCGACGTATCCAAGCCAGCCTCACCCCTGAACGATGAGGATAACAACAACAACTTCACTATATATAATATACTTCACTGTAACGTACGTAACTACATACCAATCCGGTTTCTGGCTCTGTGTATGGCATACACAGAAACGCGTGTTTTCATTGGATGTTTCTTAACAGTTCCGTAAAACCATCGCAATCCATTTACGTTTGTTTATATTTATTTATCCAATTAAATTAATACATAATACAGTCACGCTGTTGGGTGTAGCTCTCAGTTGGTGACAATGGAGACACATCACTCATGTCCCATTACAATAAGACAGTCACGCTGTTGGGTGTAGCTCTCAGTTGGTGACAATGGAGACACATTACTCATGTCCCATTACAATAAGACAGTCACGCTGTTGTGTGTAGCTCTCAGTTGGTGACAATGGAGACACATCACTCATGTCCCATTACAATAAGACAGTCACGCTGTTGGGTGTAGCTCTCAGTTGGTGACAATGGAGACACATCACTCATGTCCCATTACAATAAGACAGTCACGCTGTTGGTGTAGCTCTCAGTTGGTGACAATGGAGACACATCACTCATGTCCCATTACAATAAGACAGTCACGCTGTTGTGTGTAGCTCTCAGTTGGTGACAATGGAGACACATCACTCATGTCCCATTACAATAAGACAGTCACGCTGTTGTGTGTAGCTCTCAGTTGGTGACAATGGAGACACATCACTCATGTCCCATTACAATAAGACAGTCACGCTGTTTGTAGCTCTCAGTTGGTGACAATGGAGACACATCACTCATGTCCCATTACAATAAGACAGTCACGCTGTTGTGTGTAGCTCTCAGTTGGTGACAATGGAGACACATCACTCATGTCCCATTACAATAAGACAGTCACGCTGTTGTGTGTAGCTCTCAGTTGGTGACAATGGAGACACATCACTCATGTCCCATTACAATAAGACAGTCACGCTGTTGGGTGTAGCTCTCAGTTGGTGACAATGGAGACACATCACTCATGTCCCATTACAATAAGACAGTCACGCTGTTGTGTGTAGCTCTCAGTTGGTGACAATGGAGACACATCACTCATGTCCCATTACAATAAGACAGTCACGCTGTTGTGTGTAGCTCTCAGTTGGTGACAATGGAGACACATCACTCATGTCCCATTACAATAAGACAGTCACGCTGTTGTGTGTAGCTCTCAATTGGTGACAATGGAGACACATCACTCATGTCCCATTACAATAAGACAGTCACGCTGTTTGGTTTAGCTCTCAGTTGGTGACAATGGAGACACATCACTCATGTCCCATTACAATAAGACAGTCACGCTGTTGTGTGTAGCTCTCAGTTGGTGACAATGGAGACACATCACTCATGTCCCATTACAATAAGACAGTCACGCTGTTGGGTGTAGCTCTCAGTTGGTGACAATGGAGACACATCACTCATGTCCCATTACAATAAGACAGTCACGCTGTTGTGTGTAGCTCTCAGTTGGTGACAATGGAGACACATCACTCATGTCCCATTACAATAAGACAGTCACGCTGTTGTGTGTAGCTCTCAGTTGGTGACAATGGAGACACATCACTCATGTCCCATTACAATAAGACAGTCACGCTGTTGTGTGTAGCTCTCAGTTGGTGACAATGGAGACACATCACTCATGTCCCATTACAATAAGACAGTCACGCTGTTGGTGTAGCTCTCAGTTGGTGACAATGGAGACACATCACTCATGTCCCATTACAATAAGACAGTCACGCTGTTGGGTGTAGCTCTAAGTTGGTGACAATGGAGACACATCACTCATGTCCCATTACAATAAGACAGTCACGCTGTTGTGTGTAGCTCTCAATTGGTGACAATGGAGACACATCACTCATGTCCCATTACAATAAGACAGTCACGCTGTTGGGTGTAGCTCTCAGTTGGTGACAATGGAGACACATCACTCATGTCCCATTGCAATAAGACAGTCACGCTGTTGTGTGTAGCTCTCAGTTGGTGACAATGGAGACACATCACTCATGTCCCATTGCAATAAGACAGTCACGCTGTTGGGTGTAGCTCTAAGTTGGTGACAATGGGGACTGATCACTCATGTACAATTACAATAAGACAGTCACGCTGTTGGGTGTAGCTTTCAGTTGGTGTCAATGGAGACACATCACTCATGCCCCATTACAATAAGACAGAAACGCTGTTGGGTGTAGCTTTCTGTTGGTGACAATGGGGACTGATCACTCATGTACAATTACAATAAGACAGTCACGCTGTTGGGTGTAGCTTTCAGTTGGTGACAATGGGGACTGATCACTCATGTCCCATTACAACAAGACAGTCACGCTGTTGGGTGTAGCTTTCAGTTGGTGACAATGGGGACACACCACTCATGTCCCATTACAACAAGACAGTCACACTGTTGGGTGTAGCTCTCAATTGGTGACAATGGGGACTGATCACTCATGTCGCATTACAACAAGACAGTCACGCAGTTGGGTGTAGTTCTCAGTTGGTAACACTGGAGACTGGTCATTCATGGCCCTTTTAGTGTGCAGCGGAGGAATTCTTGGCAGACTTCGTCAAATTGCAATGGCGAGTTGGATGTTGGTGCGAGTGTGCCATCTGTAGGCGCTGAGACGGGCCGTATCGTAGTTGTGCAGGTACTCGGCTGCAACATCAATTCAACATATTAACAACTTCATCGGTAAAGTAAAGATGGCTATTTATATGAATTGAGACCCAAGCACAGAGTCAGTCCCCACAAACTGCACCTCAAAAACAATGGATATATCACCTCGGATCCAAACCAACCACTACAAGTGTAGCATTTCTGCTATTTGTGGGTGTTTAAATGCACAACCTAAAGGTAGCAATGTCAACATACCTAGCTACAGTCTGAAGATAGCAATGTCAACACACCTGGCTACAGCCCACAACCTGAAGGTAGCAATGTCAACACACCTGGCTACAGCCCACAACCTGAAGGTAGCAATGTCAACACACCTGCCTACAGCCCACAACCTGAAGGTAGCAATGTCAACACACCTGGCTACAGCACACAACCTGAAGGTAGCAATGTCAACACACCTGGCTACAGCACACAACCTGAAGGTAGCAATGTCAACACACCTGGCTACAGCACACAACCTGAAGGTAGCAATGTCAACATACCTAGCTACAGTCTGAAGATAGCAATGTCAACACACCTGGCTACAGCCCACAACCTGAAGGTAGCAATGTCAACACACCTGGCTACAGCGACTTCTTTGGCTTTAAACTTAACATCCAGAAAGCCCAGGTTTGGGCAGCTGTATATGCTCTCGGTAGCGTATGGCGATCGACAATACACAGAGACACCAAACTAAAGATATTTAGGACCACTATTGCACTGGTCCTCGTATATGGTTGTGAATGATGGACACATACACTTGACGGCTTGTCACATCACCAACCAATGTTGCACTGGTCCTCGTATATGGTTGTGATTGATGGACACTGACACAGACACTTGACGGCTCATCATATCAACAACCAATGTTGCACTGGTCCTCGTATATGGTTGTGAATGATGGACACTGACACAGACACTTGACAGCACATCATATCACCAACCACTATTGCACTGGTCCTCGTATATGGTTGTGAATGATGGACACTGACACATACACTTGACGGCTCATCACATCACCAACCAATGTTGCACTGGTCCTAGTATATGGTTGTGAATGATGGACATTGACACAGACATTTGATGACTGATCACATCACCAACCACTATTGCACTGGTCCTCGTATATGGTTGTGAATCACGGACATTGACACAGACACTTGACGGCTTATCACATCACCAACCAACGTTGCACTGGTCCTCGTATATGGTTGTGAATCACGGACACTGACATATACACTTGACGGCTCATCACATCACCAACCAATGTTGCACTGGTCCTCGTATATGGTTGTGAATCACGGACATTGACACAGACACTTAACGACTCATCACATCACCAACCAATGTTGCACTGGTCCTCGTATATGGTTGTGAATGACGGACATTGACATAGACATTTGATGACTCATCACATCACCAACCACTATTGCACTGGTCCTCGTATATGGTTGTGAATGATGGACATTAACACAGACACTTGACGACGCATCACATCACCAACCAATGTTGCACTGGTCCTCGTATATGGTTGTGAATGATGGACACTGACACAGACACTTGACGGCTCATCACATCACCAACCAATGTTGCACTGGTCCTCGTATATGGTTGTGAATCACGGACATTGACACAGACACTTGACGGCTCATCACATCACCAACCAATGTTGCACTGGTCCTCGTATATGGTTGTGAATGATGGACACTGACATATACACTTGACTGCTCATCACATCACCAACCAATGTTGCACTGGTCCTCGTATATGGTTGTGAATCACGGACATTGACACAGACACTTGACGGCTCTTCACATCACCAACCAATGTTGCACTGGTCCTCGTATATGGTTGTGAATCACGGACACTGACATATACACTTGACGGCTCATCACATCACCAACCAATGTTGCACTGGTCCTCGTATATGGTAGTGAATGATGGACATTGACACAGACACTTGACGACTCATCACATCACCAACCAATGTTGCACTGGTCCTCGTATATGGTTGTGAATAATGGACACTGACACAGACACTTGACGACTCATCACATCACCAACCAACGTTGCACTGGTCCTCGTATATGATTGTGAATCACGGACACTGACATAGACACTTGACGGCTCATCACATCACCAACCAATGTTGCACTGGTCCTCGTATATGGTTGTGAATCACGGACACTGACATAGACACTTGACGGCTCATCACATCACCAACCAATGTTGCACTGGTCCTCGTATATGGTTGTGAATCACGGACACTGACATAGACACTTGACGGCTCATCACATCACCAACCAATGTTGCACTGGTCCTCGTATATGGTTGTGAATCACGGACACTGACATAGACACTTGACGGCTCATCACATCACCAACCAACGTTGCACTGGTCCTCGTATATGGTTGTGAATCACGGACACTGACATAGACACTTGACGGCTCATCATATCACCAACCAACGTTGCACTGGTCCTCGTATATGGTTGTGAATCACGGACACGGACACAGACACATGACGGCTCATCACATCACCAACCAATGTTGCACTGGTCCTCGTATATGGTTGTGAATGATGGACATTGACACAGACATTTGATGACTCATCACATCACCAACCACTATTGCACTGGTCCTCGTATATGGTTGTGAATGATGGACACTAACACAGACACTTGACGACTCATCACATCACCAACCAATGTTGCACTGGTCCTCGTATATGGTTGTGAATGATGGACACTGACACAGACACTTGACGGCTCATCACGTCACCAACCAATGTTGCACTGGTCCTCGTATATGGTTGTGAATCACGGACATTGACACAGACACTTGACGGCTCATCACATCACCAACCAATGTTGCACTGGTCCTCGTATATGGTTGTGAATCACGGACACTGACACATACACTTGACGGCTCATCACATCACCAACCAATGTTGCACTGGTCCTCGTATATGGTTGTGAATCACGGACATTGACACAGACACTTGACGGCTCATCACATCACCAACCAATGTTGCACTGGTCCTCGTATATGGTTGTGAATGATGGACATTGACACAGGCACTTGACGACTCATCACATCACCAACCAATGTTGCACTGGTCCTCATATATGGTTGTGAATCACGGACACTGACATAGACACTTGACGGCTCATCACATCACCAACCAACGTTGCACTGGTCCTCGTATATGGTTGTGAATCACGAACACGGACACAGACACTTGACGGCTCATCACATCACCAACCAATGTTGCACTGTTCCTCGTATATGGTTGTGAATGATGGACATTGACACAGACATTTGATGACTCATCACATCACCAACCACTATTGCACTGGTCCTCGTATATGGTTGTGAATGATGGACACTAACACAGACACTTGACGACTCATCACATCACCAACCACTATTGCACTGGTCCTCGTATATGGTTGTGAATGATGGACACTAACACAGACACTTGACGACTCATCACATCACCAACCAATGTTGCACTGGTCCTCGTATATGGTTGTGAATGATGGACACTGACACAGACACTTGGCGGCTCATCACATCACCAACCAATGTTGCACTGGTCCTCGTATATGGTTGTGAATCACGGACATTGACACAAACACTTGACGGCTCATCACATCACCAACCAATGTTGCACTGGTCCTCGTATATGGTTGTGAATCACGGACACTGACACATACACTTGACGGCTCATCACATCACCAACCAATGTTGCACTGGTCCTCGTATATGGTTGTGAATCACGGACATTGACACAGACACTTGACGGCTCATCACATCACCAACCAATGTTGCACTGGTCCTCGTATATGGTTGTGAATGATGGACATTGACACAGGCACTTGACGACTCATCACATCACCAATCAATGTTGCACTGGTGCTCGTATATGGTTGTGAATGATGGACATTGACACAGACACTTGACGGCTCATCACATCACCAACCAATGTTGCACTGGTCCTCGTATATGGTTGTGAATGATGGACACTGACACAGACACTTGACGACTCATCACATCACCAACCAACGTTGCACTGGTCCTCGTATATGGTTGTGAATCACGGACACTGACATAGACACTTGACGGCTCATCACATCACCAACCAATGTTGCACTGGTCCTCGTATATGGTTTTGAATCACGGACACTGACATAGACACTTGACGGCTCATCACATCACCAACCAACGTTACACTGGTCCTCGTATATGGTTGTGAATCACGGACACTGACACAGACACTTGACGGCTCATCACATCACCAACCAATGTTGCACTGTTCCTCGTATATGGTTGTGAATGATGGACACTGACACAGACACTTGACGACTCATCACATCACCAACCAACGTTGCACTGGTCCTCGTATATGGTTGTGAATCACGGACACTGACATAGACACTTGACGGCTCATCACATCACCAACCAACGTTGCACTGGTCCTCGTATATGGTTGTGAATCACGGACACTGACACAGACACTTGACGTCTCGTCACATCACCAACCAATGCCACCTAGTCCATAAATAAACGTCTAATTCTTTATAGTAGTAATGATACCATCTGTCCGTATCAACATAATTGGGGTATGTTTAATTCACACTGTACACACGTTTTTAAATGCAATTATGCACCATTACTAAGACTCTTTCACTTTACGAACTGAGCAAAGTGCAACCCAATTACCATAAGATGTTTACATATTTAATTATAGCTAAGTATGCATGTGTACATTGCTAAATGTCTGCGTGGGCATACGGATGTAAGCAAAAGCCGAGTGGAGTCGAGCTCAGCAGTAAACATACCAAATGGGTACGTGAGTGAACGAATATATCATACTTCTTGCAGGATTATATTCAGTATACATTATGTTATACATCTACAAGAACACATTTATTATTTTTTTGCTAAAATATCTTTAACTAACTTTAACCAAATCTCAATTATTTTAGCACCAAATATGTATTTTGCCAGTTTGTAGATTACTTGTGCTGAATACAACTTACAACACATTAGTTGGCTAGCATTTATAAATATTTCCGCATATATCGTTCTTCCAAATGAATAACATTCTAATAAGTTTACACACATCCCGTCACAAATATTCATTGTAAAACTTGAAGACCGCGATTACATTATTATATTGAGAATAATATGCCAGCTCGATTAAAGTTAAATTAATTAGTTATTAGTTTTGTGCATGTTCCAGAATTTTATTACATAAATGCAAAAGTAATTGTTGTTTCCCATTGCACCTATTTGCGTCGTGTGTCCAATGTGTTAAGATAACTGCAGGACAACATTTACAATGTATGTATTTTGCGACTGTTCTAATCAGTATCAGTCTAATTTGGACGCTAAATAATATACACTGGATGAACGTATGTGTACGTATAACTCTGCCTACCTGTTCATAAATTAGTCTGTGTACGTATAGCCCCTGGCTAACATATAACAAGCCTTGACGTCTCCCCGCGAAAATCAAAATGAAACGCGCGTACGTGACACGTGTGTCAAACGCTCCTTGCCTTAGCGACCAATCACGAACGCGCTAGGTGTAGCTTAAAAGCGCCTGTTAGCTTTTATAAGTGAATCGCAAAGACGCTATCCGTACTAGGTCGCACAAGACAACCAATCACAACGCCGGTTTTATCTAGCAGTCGGACGATTATCACGAAGTCGTCGGCAATTTTGAAATTTTTACCAAATAGATGCATTAATGTGTATTATTAGTATTTTATTAATTTCACTGGAACAATGGCATCCGACAACATGTACAAGACGTGAACGCATCTTTTTAAAAACAAAGGAAAAGACGCCAACGTAAGAATAATTGACGAAACAGCACGTGGGACTTAAATGACTCACGCCTGTGATATTTAGCGTGAATCTATATCATTAAGATCACAGCGACTGCGCATGTACACGAGTAGCGACAAGCCGTCAATAAACGTACAGAGTTACCACACCGCCATTCCATAGTCGAGTCACGATAGGCTACATGGTGTCTTGAAATAGCTCTGAAATAATGTAAAAAGTTGTTTTAGAGACCGAAACTACGAACTATAATGTGTAAGTTAATTCCAGGCACCGTCGGGCGTGAAAGACGACGGAAACCAGCGGACCATTTGCCGAAAGATGACTCTGGAAATTTGCAACAAGGCATCGCTCGGTCATCACCCGATTCTATGTCGCCCATCTCCAGCATTATTGACTGCAGTAGACCGGGGATGACCGGGGCGACTAGAATTACCGCAGACTCCGCGACGTTGCACGGCATCGACACGCAGTGAGTGTTTGTTTACCGGAGAACGATACATTTTGAAACGGGCTGTCTACAGGGCAAACCCCGGTGAAAAACCCTGCATGAATTTTGGCAAGCGGCTAATCTAGACAAGGAATGGCGGCGCTTCAAACATCACTGCGAGTTTAGTTTCAAAGAACCGCTTGCAACGAAACCTGAAGGTCAGAAGGTAAACTACCTCATGACGTACATCAGCGACAAAGGACGCGATATATACGAGACCTTTACCGCAGGATAGAATGAACTTGATCCATTTCCAAAAATATTGCTAAAAGCATGTATCGATACGTTAATTGGACTAATAACAAATATCGTAAATGCATCTCTTTGCTCTGGCTGTTTTCCTGATGATTTCAAATACGCCCACGTCACACCACTTCTTAAGAAGTCATATGTGCCTAAATAAGACCTAACAAGTTACAGACATATTCTAACCTCAGCGTTATTTCCAAAATACTAGAAAAGTTTGTAGCAAGTCGTCTAAGGTCTCACATTAGCACACATGTCTTAACTAGCTGCGCTACTGTATACAAATATTAAAATGTGCTCAAATCTACAAATCTTCAGATATACAGTGTTCTCGGCGATCATTTCCACCACTCACAGCGAACCAGATTGAATTTTACTCGATTTGACCTTTGGACTTTGAAACTGTAATTGCGTATTGAATGCTAATCACGCCCTCTTTGAAAACAAAGCCTTCGAAGGCGTGTTAATGACGCATACTGTACGTACCGTGTTGTTCCTGGAAACATCTTCACTGCAAACAGTGCTGGAGACAGCCTTGACTACTGCCGTTACAATAACAGTGGTTGTAGCTTCCAAACGAATCATGCTGGATCTGAAACGTGATCTACGAAGAAGGAGATGAAGACGCTGCGAACAATTTGGATCTGGATAACTAATCAACAAAGTCCTTTAGATATACTGCGCTGAGGTTTTCCTTCTTCTATAGAGGTAGCGAGACACTACTGGATGAACATTTTACCCCTGCGTGCTTCGGATATTTTATTTTTCCCAACAGACACACCGGGTATAAGGAACCAATAATTTATACTGTATCTTACTAAAGATAAAAGGCAACGTGTGGCGAACGAAATTATCAAAGTTCCGAAACGGCGGTCGGTGCCATGATTCGACCCCGGTTCCTTTGATCGACAATCAGGCACTCTGACCGATCGACCTCCTCATGCACAGTCCAAGAGCTTGATCGGTTACAACAGTTCAAACCGCTCGGTGATTGTTCTGTCGTTCGTTCTCAACCGTTTCGATATTATTTACATGAAAATTACAATCGTTCGTGGAAAACCATTAAATAAAATATATTGAAGAATTGTTTTAATTGGGTGGGAAATATTTAGTCATTGAACAGTTCAACAGGAGGTAATCATCACCCGTGTGTTGATGAATTTATAGGCAGCCGTGGCGGGAAACAACATAATGAACAGTGACACGAAACGTAAACATAACCTGCGACCAAGAGAACTGTTTGCAATAACCATTAATTGTTGTACATCACCACCATCACCACCACCACCATCATCACCACTACTACTACCACCACCACCACCACCGTCACCACCATCACCACCACCACCACCACCACCACCTCCACCACCCCCACCACCATCATCATCACCATTACCACCACTACCACCACCACCACCACCACCATCACCACCACCATCACCACTACCACTACCACCACCACCGTCACCACCATCACCACCACCACCACCATCACCATCATCATCATCACCACTACCACTACTACCACCACCACCACCACCACCGTCACCACCAACACCACCACCAGCATCAGCACCACACCACCACCACCACAACCACCACCACCACACCACCACCAGCACCGTCACCACCAACACCATCAACACCACCACCACCACCACCATCATCATCATCATCAACATCACCACCACCGCCACCACTACCACCCCCACCACCACCACCACCACCACCATCATCACCACCACAACCACCACCTCATCATCATCATCACCACCACCACCATCACCACCACCACCACCACCACCACCACCACCACCACCACACCATCATCACCACCACCATCTCCACCACCACCACACTATCATAACCACCACCACCATCACCACCACCAGTTAGTTAATTAGTTAGTATCTTTGGTTGGTCTGCTGGTCTACCCGGAATTAGCGGGCGTAGTAATCATTAATTATTAATTTTGTACCAGGAAGTATGCGGTGTTGAACGAGAGCTACTGAGACATCGTTGAACATTAAAGGCTATAGCAGTTAAGTCAGCCCGACTTGGCCGTACTGCCAATAACGCTTGTTTTGAAACTGGATGTTTTGTTTACTATTTGAGCGTGCTCCCAGGTAGTATCATCAAATTGCGAACGTTGTTACGGGCTGACTGAACACAATGTGGCGGGGGCTGTATACCTTCAACATAGTTAGTATAGTCTTTAGAATATTATACTACTTAATAAATGAAAAACAAGAAACATACTGCCTCCTTTTGAAAGGCTTAACTAAGTTTTAGAATGAGCCAGTGACACGCCATAGTCAACACACTATGCAATTAACTTGTGAAATATCACAGCTATTACGTTATCTTTTTGAGTGTGTCTTTAATCACTAGGTGGCGAATATGTGAAATACAAAGCAATGGTTATCTGTATTTCCACTAGTGCCAAAGCCAAGGTCGCCTGCATGCAAGTAAATCAGTTCCTCGCAGCTGAATGTCCGCATTACGTTTCTTAAATACGTTTATGTATACAGATACCCCCTTCGCCGAATCTAATGAGTTATAATCTAAGTGACTTAATCAGACGTCTTTTGCGAGGGAGCAACACAAGCATCATTGTGTGGAACGCAGTGGCGCAGTGACTAGAACATCGAACTCTCAATGGGGAGAACCCGGGTTCGAATCCTGTGCTGCCGTTTTGAACCTTGGACACATTCGTTCACTATACGTTGCTCCAGTTTACTCAGCTGTATGAATGAGTATTTAGCTATAGACGGTGGTGGATATTTGTGTAGGAATAGTCTTCGCGCATTAAATAGAGCGTGGCTGAATGCTTTCCATATAAGTAGAGATGGTGTTCGATCGAACAGGTTCTATCAGGGAGAAAAGTGTAAAGCGCCTTGAGCAGTCCTAATGACTGGATACAGCGTCATATAAGAACTTACGTCTTTCATAGGCGCATATTAAGACGTGTCTCCACCAGTCATAACATCGAAACAGCAAGAAACAACTGTAGTTGGTTATCTGTGACATTACGTTTTCTGTGTCAGACTGCCAGACTGCAGCGTCCCAACAATGACGCGCACTATGCACGTCATTGTTGGGACGCTGCATTCATTAGTAACAATTATAATTTGACACTGTCATTCGACAAAGATCGAGTCGACGTGTGACGGTTAATGAACCTACGCGAGGGGATACGGTTCTTGTCTAAAGTAGCCCGAAATGTAGTATAAAATGTACAAAGACTGATCTTTTTTTGTAATAAAGTCATGCTATCTAGAATACATCATATCTCTCTCGCAATCAGTCGCGATTGCGACTATGGCCGCTTGCTTGGTTCACCGTGCAGGTCTGTAGGAATTCTCTTCAGGTCAGTCCGTCTTCGGCACTCTTTCGAATATATTATGTATTGTTTCTTTAGGGTTCAAAATTTTAAATGTTTCAGCAGTCAATATGTTAAAATACCTACCTACGTACATACATACATACATACATACATACATTTCAGCGGTCAATATTAGAAGAGACACATGTTAAATTAGGTATGTGCCACATGATGTCACGATCAATACGATCAGATTGTGCACATTAAAAGGAGGCAGGTCTGTTCATAGTTTTTAATTAATTAATTAACATAATGTTGTTACGACTATACTAAGTATGTTGAAGGTATACTGCCCACCAAACTGTGTTTAGTAAGCCCGTAACAACGTTTGTAAATAGGAAGGCCGGACCACGTATCATGTTCAAATAGTAAACAAAAACAAAACATCCAGTTTCAAAACAAGCTTTATTGGCAATACGGCCGAGTCGGGCAGAGTTAACTGCAATACCCTTTGATGTTCAACGACGTCCCATTTTCCCACATTCGACCCAGTAGACTTCCTGCTACAAAATACTAACGCTAATTCATTAACAACGGCATATGTACGTAATGTGTTCTGACGTGAGTGGATGTTGCGCTGTTTTTCATTGGCTGTATTGTTTCAGTTTTAAACTGAAGCAACGTGTTTTCTTGAAGCGAAAGGGGTTACCCGGAAACATCTTCATAAGCCAGGGGTGGTAGTTAACTAAACTGCCTTTGGCAGATATCTAGTGTTCACTGGATTAGTTCTACAGACTGTCTACCTAGAACTGTCAGTCCGTCGTGTCGTGTTGTCGGAACCGTGACGGACAATTGCTTGCATCACAGATCATAGGGCACATTTAATCTTTACTACCGGCGGTTGAGCTGTAATGTGTATTCAAATAATTACTTCTACTTCCCGAACATTACACGTAATACCAGCCGCGATTGGCCGAAACATATATATAGTATATATATATATATATATATAATATATATATACCTAGATATATATATATACAGCCTGTATATATATTTATCACACATCTACAACAAAAGCTGCCCCATACATGCAACTGAGCACATGTGTGATACAAGCTTTCTCAGGGTTGATAAAATATTGCTTTTATATAGGTGTCATTTGAGAATTGGTCATTTCCCAGATTTCTGGGGCCATACAAACCGATTTACAGGGCGATACAGAAACACTAATTAAAAGTCTTGATCCGTATCGCCCTGCTCAGGGAGCCAATAAGCAGGCTCCCCAGCAATGTCTAAGCCAATGAGAAACAGACATATCATGTTGTCATGGCAACATGCTCCTGACATGAGGTCAGATACAGAGCAGATCCAAATCATTCTCAGTGTGACATCCAACAAAATGGCTGCTGAAAGGGTGATTGCGTCTCTTGCTGGTCGTATTTTGTTAATGGATCGAAATAAGGACGTTGTTTTCATTAAAAGAACTTCTGTTACCAAAATGTATCATACAATATTTTAAATATGATCTCATATTGTTTGAACTGTTATTATTCGCATTAAATGAATTAATTAATTTTAAGAAGCTTTTTGTTGTAGATATGTGATAAATATATTATTACATGTCTTGTTCTGTATCACGCCCTTTATCATGCCCCTCGTACCTGTATCAGCCCTCGTCCTTCGGACTCGGGCTGATACAGATACATCGGGGCATGATACAGGGCGTGATACAGAACAAGACATGTAATAATATATACATATATATACATATATATATATATACATATATATATATGTATATATATATATATATATATATAATAGATATGTATATACATATATATATACATATATATATATATATATATATATATATATATATATATATATACATATATATATATATATATATATATGTATATATATATGTATATATATATGTATATATATATGTATATATATACATACATATATATATATATATATGTATATATGTATATATATAGATATATATATATGTACACTTGTTGTTGTTCTCGTCGTCGTTCCCTGTCTTCAGGGGTGAGGCTGGCTTGGATACGTCGACAGTTTCTTTCTCATCCTCCTCATTGCACGTGCACTACTTTCTCTACCAGCCTTCTCCATTCTCCTCCGTCTTTTGGTCCTTTCCTCCATTCCTCCATTCTCCTTTCCATCCATCCAGGTCTCTCTTCACGCAATCCCCCCACCTGAGTCTCGGTCGCCCTCGTCTTCTTTTTCCCTCCACTCTCCGGGCATCTGCTTCCTTTGCCATCCGTTCTTCTCCCAGTCGCTCCACATGTCCTGCCCACTTCAACCGACTTCTCACCAACTTCTTCTTGAAACTTTCTTTCACACCAACGTCCTCCCTCAGCTTTTCCACTTTTCGCTTATCTATTCTCGTTACCCCCGTAATTCTCCAAACCCAGTTGTTTTCGCACACTTGTACCCTCTCCTGTTTTTTCTCTGTCATTGCTGTAGTTTCTAGGCCACACAGATAGGCTGGTGTCCTGCATGTGCCCTCTCCTGTTGTTTCTCTGTCATTGCTATAGTCTCTAGGCCATACAGATAGGCTGGTGTCACACTTGTGCCCTCTCCTGTTGTTTCTCTGACATTGCTATAGTCTCTAGGCCATACAGGTAGGTTGGTATCACACTTGTGCCCTCTCCTGTTGTTTCTCTGTCATTGCTATAGTCTCTAGGCCATACAGATAGGCTGGTGTCACACTTGTGCCCTCTCCTGTTGTTTATCTGTCATTGCTGTAGTTTCTAGGCCATACAGGTAGGCTGGTGTCACACATGCGCATAGTACCTTTCCCTTGAGTTTTCGCGCTATGTGCCTGTCTCTCATCACACCTTCTACTTTCCTCCATGCATTCGCCCATGCTTGTTTTCTCCTGCGATTGTCTGTCTCTAAGGAGCAATCTCCACATACCGCTCCGCCCAGGTATACAAAACTGTCTCTTTCTTTTAGTTTCTTCCCCTCCAGGTGTATTTCCAGTTCTTTGCTTTGTTATCCAACCCACAGCTCCTCTGTCTTCTCCCGATTCACTTTCAGTCCGTGTTTGCTGAAGATATCCTTCCACTCTATCAGTTGTTCCTGTAAATCCGTGTCCCCGTCCGCTACCACCGCTAGATCGTTTACTACTACTAGTTTCTGGAGAATATGTTTCTGCTATTCTAACCATTATTAGTGTTTCTTGTAGGAAACGGTTGCATTTTTGGAAGGACAATTATTGTCAGTAGTTATGTTCGTGCTGAAGACATTTATTACAGAGCGTCTGTCGTGTTCATTCTTACTCACGAAACAACGAGTAGTTTTCATGTTGTTTTCTATAAGTGTTTTTATACACAGACATGCGTACGTTCAACGTCCGCGATGACCAAACCGTTTTCTCACATGAAATTAGGCCACATTTTCTGGGAAAACTCTTTTGGCAATGATGGAAGCCAACCTGGTCAGCTTCAGCTTTGACGGGCGCCAGAGGACAGAGCGGGGCCAAGATCTCAACTCTCACCCTCCTGCAGTCGACGCGGACTCCGCCGAGAAACTACAGACGGGCAGGGACCGCATTGACGCGACTGTTCGCAGCTGTAGGCGAATAAACAACATCAAGGCGACTGTTCGGCAGCATCAACACCCTGATTTTGCAGCAAACGACAGACCAGCGTTTATTTTCCATCTGGTCACATTTATAACACGTTTTTAAGGATTCGTTGAAATGTGTCTCCACTGGCTACTTTTAACCTTGATGCCACGTTAAATAACAAGTGAATTATCTCGTGTGTTTTATGAAGTTAATATGATTGCTATATATATTATATATAATTATATATATATTATATATATATTATATATATATATAATATATATATGTCACATATATATATATGTGTGTGTGTGTGTGTGTGTATGTGTACATTCGTGCGTGCGTGTGTGTGTGTGGTTCAACGCAATTATTGCAGACATAGTAATGCTTCTAATGATTTAATTAAGAGGACTGTTGCTAATTGTTCTAACATGGAAACTAAACGTAATGTCAACAAAGAGCAAGGTGGCAGAAAGAGGACGGCTCGTTCAGCGGAGAATGTGAACAGAGTAAGAAAGTCAGTTGTCTGCAGAGAGTGATATTAAGTTTTTGTTTTACACAAATGTGAACAATTAGTGCGTGTGTGCGTGTGTGCGTGTGTGCGTGTGTGCGTGTGTGCGTGTGTGCGCGTGTGCGCGTGTGCATGTGTGCGTGTGTGTGTGCTTGTGCATGCGTGTGGTGTGTGTGGGTGTGGGTGTGCGCGTGCGCCTGCGTGCGTATGTGTGAGTGCGTGCTGACCTCACTCTACTTAGCTTCATATCAAGAAACATCATCATCAGCCAATAGTCGTCGACATCAGCCATTGTCGATGACCTCTCCACGTTCGCACTATAGTATTATGTTTGTTGAAAGTTGAATGATCACAGTTGGAGGAAATTGGCCACGTATAATACCAGGATACCAGGTAATCGACCAGTTAATCGACGATACCAGGTAATCCACGAATCAATAAATTCACATCGACTATAATGTTATTGTTTCGCTGCTAACGTCTTTTGTAGGTTGTGCCAGCTCTTGGTCACTCAGTGGTCAAGTGTCACCACTCTGTCAGAGGTGGGGTCAAGTACATGGGCAGTATCGTGAATAAAGAATGTTTATTGTTCATGCTACTGCTACTACTACGGCCACCACCTCATTTCACCCCCACCACCACCACCACCACCATCATCATCATCATCATCACAGCCACCACCACCACCACCACCATCAAAATCATCACCACCACCACCACCACCACCTCCACCACCACCATCACTATCATCACCAGCACACCATCATCACCACCACCAACAGCTCCATCACTACCATCACCATCACCACACCCAACACCATCATCATCACCACAACCACCACCACCACACCATCATCATCATCATCACAGCCACCACCACCACCACCACCATCAAAATCATCACCACCACCATCATAACCACCACCACCATCACCAACACACCATCATCACCACCACCACCACCATCTCCACCATCACCACCAACACCACCATTACCACCATCACCACCATCATCACCATCCCCACCAACACCACCATCACCACCATCACCACAATCACCAACATCATCATCATCACAACCATCACAACCATCACCACCACCACCATAACCGTCACCACCACCACCATTACACCATCATAACCATCACCACACCATCATAACCACCACCACTACCACACCATCATTACCACCACCACCACACCAACAATACCACCACCACCATCATCACCACCACCACCACCATCACCACCACCACAACCACCATCACCACCATTATACCATCATAACCACCACTACCATCTTCAACACACCATCACTATCATCACCAGCACACCTTCATTACCACCACCACCACACCATCATCACCACCACCACCATCACCACAATCACCACCATCATCATCATCACAACAATCACAACCATCACCATCACTACCACACCATCACCGTCACCACCACCACCACATCATCATAACCATCACCACACCATCATTACCACCACCACCATCAATACCACACCATCATTACCACCACCACCACACCACCATTACCACCACCACCATCATCACCACAACCACCACCACCATCACCACCACTACGTCATCATAACCACCACTACCATCACCAACACACCATCACTATCATCACCAGCACACCATCATCACCACCACCACCAACAGCACCACCACCACCACCATCACCATCACCACCACCCAACACCATCATCACCACCACCACCTCCACCACCACCATCATCATCATCACCACCACCATCACCACCACCACCAACACCACCACCACCACCACCAGGGCGGGAAGGCGGGCGGATGGGTGGGAGGGCGCGGGAAAGATCGGAGGGTGGGAGAGAGAGTTTATTTTTTACATGACTGTTAAATTGTGGTATTAAACATGACATCCCAGGTCACATGTATGCCCATTCGGACAGTCGTGTGGTGGACACTGACGGAGCCAACTAAATCTGTTATATAAAGTGAACTGTATCGATCCGTCATTACACATTGAACTTGAATAAAAATACATCGTTCTACTGCGATTATTATGTGAGTGGACGTGTCTTCGACGCCCCGCTAGTTTGTCTCGCTGAACCAACCCTGTGTTCTATGTGAGTGGACGTGTCTTCGACGCCCTGCTAGTTTGTCTCGCTGAACCAACCCTGTGTTCTATGTGAGTGGACGTGTCTTCGACGCCCTGCTAGTTTGTCTCCCTGAACCAACCCTGTGTTCTATGTGAGTGGACGTGTCTTCGACGCCCTGCTAGTTTGTCTCGCTGAACCAACCCTGTGTTCTATGTGACGTTGTTAAGGCTTTTCAAATTGGGAAGCACCATATGCAGGTTTAACCATGTTACTGGAAACAGCATCACATTAATAATATAAAAGGGATGAGAAGGGGGCGACTGAATGAAAGATAGAGAGGGAGAGAGAGAGAGAGAGAGAGAGAGAGAGAGAGAGAGAGAGAGAGAGAGAGAGAGAGAGAGAGAGAGAGAGAGAGATGGATGTATCAGTTATTGTTGCTCAGTTACACCTGTGACAACCCTTGTTCCAGTTGACACATCCGAGGCCAGCGAAGGTGAAGTAAATGTTACGATTGTTGTCGAAAGTAACGGATACTGAATGCTAGTTCCGTGTGCCATTTCACTGGTGCAGAATGGGGTGTATCGTGTAACATTTACTACGCCCAATTCAGAATCCACGCATGCCGCCATCTCGTTCAACTCACAGTTACTGCCTCGTAAGTGATTATTGGATTAACTAAAGTGAAGTTCATTACATTTTATTTAATATCATAACTGACGTAGAAATGAGTCAGTCATAATAATTATTAGACGATGGTTTAGTTGATACGTGGGGATATAGATCGCAGACCTTAATTATAATCACAACATTTTCTTCAACATTAAGTTGTGATAACTTGTCTGACGTCACCAGGCTTGGTTACGTCATTCGGCACAACAGTGTTTCAAATACTTCAAGCAAATCATGACGACAGAAATATATACAAGATACTCAGTGCTGAAAATGAGAAGAGAGAGAAAGCAAAGACAGACTATCAGGCAGACAGACATACAGACATACATATAAACGGACAGCAGGCAGGCATAGCGACAAACAGACACACAGACATAAAACGTCTCGGTGATATAGAATGATAGATCAATATTTGATAGCGTTGACCATTTCTCTGGGAAATTAGCAACATATAGTATACATAAATAGAAAGTAATTATTTATGTTTCTACATGTTTATTATAAACGTGTAATAATGAGCATTATTTATGTTTCTACGTGTTTATTATAAACGTGTAATAATAAGCATGATTTATGTTTCTACGTGTTTATTGTAAACGTGTAATAATAAGCATTATTTATGTTTCTACGTGTTTATTATAAACGTGTAATAATAAGCATTATTTATGTTTCTACGTGTTTATTATAAACGTGTAATAATAAGCATGATTTATTTTTCTACGTGTTTATTGTAAACGTGTAATAATAAGCATTATTTATGTTTCTACGTGTTTATTATAAACGTGTAATAATAAGCATTATTTATGTTTCTACGTGTTTATTATAAACGTGTAATAATGAGCATTATTTATGTTTCTACGTGTTTATTATAAACGTGTAATAATAAGCATTATTTATGTTTCTACGTGTTTATTGTAAACGTGTAATAATAAGCATTATTTATGTTTCTACGTGTTTATTATAAACGTGTAATAATAAGCATTATTTATGTTTCTACGTGTTTATTATAAACGTGTAATAATAAGCATTATTTATGTTTCTACGTGTTTATTATGAACGTGTAATAATAAGCATTATTTATGTTTCTACGTGGTTATTATAAACGTGTAATAATAAGCAGACGTCAAAAGTTACATTTGAGACTTTTGACGTCTGCGAGTCATGTGAGGGTCATTGACAGAACTAAATAAATCAGTTACATTAAGTTGTATCGATCTGTCACTATGCGTAGAAACTGTGATCTGACGACCTGACCACAGGTTTGGGAAGAGCGGCGGTAGAAGCAACAGCGGTAGCAGCAGCAACAGCGATAGCAGCAGCAACAGCAGTAGCAGCAGCAACAGATGCAGTAGCAGCAGCAACAGTAGCAACAGCAATAGCGGCGGTAGCTCCATTAGAAGCGGTGGTAGCATCAGCAACAGCAAAGGCGGCAGCAGCAAAAGTATCAGCTGTAGCAGCATCAGCATCGGCTGTGGCAGTAGCAGCGGCGGTGGTAGTAGTAGCAGCGATAGCAATAGCAACAGTAGCGGCTGTAGGCTGTAGGAGCAGCAGCAAAAGTAGCAGTAGCAACATCAGCAATAGAGGCGGTAGCAGCAGCAGCTGTAGCAGTAGCAACAGTAGTGGCGGATGTGGCATCAGCAGCGATAGCAGCAGCAACAGCGGCGGTAACAGCAACAGCAGCGGTAGCAGCCGCAACAGCGGCGGTAGCAGCGACAATAGTCATATCACCAGCAGCAACAGTAGCGGTGACCACGACATCAATTACGGGCGGTAGCAGCAGTAGCAGTGTCTGTATCAAAAGCAGCAGCCGTAGCACCAACAACAACAGCAGCGGTAGCATCGGCAACAGAAGCAGCGCTAGCAGTAGGAACAGTATCAGTAGCAGCAGCGGTAGTAGACGTAGCAACTGCAGCAGTGGTAGCAACCGCAGCAACGGTAGCAGCAGCGGTAGACACAGAAACAGCACTAGTACCAGCAAAATAAGCAATAGCGGCGGTAGCAGCAGCAACAGCAGCGGCGGTAGCAGTAGCTGCGGCGGCGACAGTAGTAGCAGCGCCGGTAGAAGCAATTACAGCACCGATAGCAATAGCAAAAGTAGCGGTTGTAGAAGCAGCAGCAAAAGCAGCATCGGCAACAGAAGCAGCGCTAACAGTAGGAAGAGTAGCGGTAGCAGCAGCAGTAGCCGTAGCAACTGCAACGGTGATAGCAACAGCAGCAACGGTAGCAACGGAAACAGCATTAGTACCAACAAAATCAACAATAGCGGCGGTAGCAGAAGCAACAGCAGCGGCGGTGGCAGCAGCAACAGCGGCAATAGCATCAGCAGCAGTCGTAGCATCATCACCAACAGCTGTAGCAGCCGCAACAGCCGTAGCACCAGCAATATTAGCAGCGGTATCAGCAGCATCAATTACGGGCGGTAGCAACATCAACGAGTTCGAATTATGTGCGGCGGTGTCGAATCTTGGGCAAGTTCGTTCAAGCTGCGTTGTTCCAGTTTACTCAGTTGTATGAAAGAGTAGCTGTCTATAGACAATGGTGGATATTTGTGTACGATAATTGCAGCGTGGTTGAATGCTTTCCTGAGAAGTCGATATGGTGTCCGATTGAGCAGGTCTGCCAGTGAGCAATGTGTAAGCGGTTTGAATAGTCCAAAGGACTGAATATTGCACTATATCAGAACTTACCTTTATTAGCAATACAATAGACTCTCACTCATTCACTCACTCACTAAGTCACTCACTCACTCACCCACTCACTCACTCACTCATTCACTCACTCACTCAGCATTTCACCGAGATGATCGTTGGGTTACACGTCTGGATGATTTGTCGACTATCTGCCGCCACCGGTCTCCATCTCGTGTTGAATGTAGGAGATCTTTGAGCAGCAACTCAGTCCATTCTGCGATGCTGTTGAGCCACATCTGTCTTGGTCTCCCCCCTCTCACGGTGCCTTGGAGTATTTCTTTGGCGATGGTGTCGTGGCGTGTGGTGTTGTGGCGTGTGGTGTTATGGCGGGTAGTGTTGTGGCGTGTGGTGCTGTGGCGTGTGGTGTTGAGGCCTGCGGTGTTATGGCGTGTGATGTTGTGACGTGTGGTTTTGTGGCATCTAGGGCAAGTTGATGAGGTTCAGCCAAGTTGGTGATTGTGTTTCTTACGTATTCATTGGTCTTGTGTTTTCTTTATGATATTTTCAAGTTTCATAGAAAGCATTTCATTTCAAAAGCTGGCAGCCTCCTCTCAGTTTCTGCATTAGAAGTCCAGCTTTCACGTCCGTAGGTAAGTATTGTCCACGATTGGCTTTTAAATAAGTTGATCTTTGTGGCTGCAGTGATGTTGTTGTTAAGCTATATTTGTTTAAGTCTTGCCATGACTGATATCGCTTGGCTTATTCTAGCTTTGATTTCTTCACTTGAGCTGCCTTCCGATGATGTATTTGAACGACTTTACTTGTCCAGTGAGATCTCCGTTACTCATTATCCTCATATTGTTCTCGATGCAACTATTTGTTTTATTATTTTGCTTTTTCTTAGCTCATTTCCATGTCATTTCCATTTCACTAAAATGATACGCTTCCAACAGGTTGGTGTTGAGTTGACACATCGAGTACACCATACAACAGACGGGTGTTGAGTTAAGACATCGAGTACACCATCCAACAGGCGGGTGTTGAATTAAGACATCGAGTACACCATCCAACAGACGGGTGTTGAGTTAAGACATCGAGTACACCGTCCAACAGACGGGTGTTGAGTTAATACATCGAGTACACCGTACAACAGACGGGTGTTGAGTTAAGACATCACGTACACCGTCCAACAGATGGGTGTTGAGTTAAGACATCGAGTACACCGTACAACAGACGGGTGTTGAGTTAAGACATCGAGTACACCGTACAACAGACGGGTGTTGAGTTAAGACATCGCGTACACCGTCCAACAGATGGGTGTTGAGTTAAGACATCGAGTACACCGTCCAACAGACGGGTATTGAGTTAAGACATCGAGTACACCGTACAACAGACGGGTGTTGAGTTAAGACATCGAGTATACCGTACAACAGACAGGTGTTGAGTTAAGACATCGCGTACACCGTCCAATAGATGGGTGTTGAGTTAAGACATCGAGTACACCGTCCAACAGACGGGTGTTGAGTTAAGACATCGAGTACACCGTCCAACAGACGGGTGTAGAGTTAAGACATCGAGTACACCTTACAACAGACGGGTGTTGAGTTAAGACATCGAGTACACCGTCCAACAGACGGGTGTTGAGTTAAGACATCGAGTACACCGTCCAACAGATGGGTGTTGAGTTAAGACATCGAGTACACCGTCCAACAGACGGGTGTTGAGTTAAGACATCGAGTACACCGTACAACAGACGGGTGTTGAGTTAAGACATCGAGTACACCGTCCAACAGACGGGTGTTGATTTAAGACATCGAGTACACCGTCCAACAGACGGGTGTTGAGTTAAGACATCGAGTACACCGTCCAACAGACGGGTGTTGAGTTAAGACATCGAGTACACCGTACAACAGACGGGTGTTGAGTTAACACATCGAGTACACCGTACAACAGACGGGTGTTGAGTTAAGACATCGAGTACACCGTACAACAGACGGGTGTTGAGTTAAGACATCGCGTACACCGTCCAACAGATGGGTGTTGAGTTAAGACATCGAGTACACCGTCCAACAGACGGGTATTGAGTTAAGACATCGAGTACACCGTACAACAGACGGGTGTTGAGTTAAGACATCGAGTATACCGTACAACAGACGGGTGTTGAGTTAAGACATCGAGTACACCGTCCAACAGACGGGTGTTGAGTTAAGACATCGAGTACACCGTCCAACAGACGGGTGTAGAGTTAAGACATCGAGTACACCTTACAACAGACGGGTGTTGAGTTAAGACATCGAGTACACCGTCCAACAGACGGGTGTTGAGTTAAGACATCGAGTACACCGTCCAACAGATGGGTGTTGAGTTAAGACATCGAGTACACCGTCCAACAGACGGGTGTTGAGTTAAGACATCGAGTACACCGTACAACAGACGGGTGTTGAGTTAAGACATCGACTACACCGTCCAACAGACGGGTGTTGATTTAAGACATCGAGTACACCGTCCAACAGACGGGTGTTGAGTTAAGACATCGAGTACACCGTCCAACAGACGGGTGTTGAGTTAAGACATCGAGTACACCGTACAACAGACGGGTGTTGAGTTAACACATCGAGTACACCGTACAACAGACGGGTGTTGAGTTAAGACATCGAGTACACCGTACAACAGACGGGTGTTGAGTTAAGACATCGCGTACACCGTCCAACAGATGGGTGTTGAGTTAAGACATCGAGTACACCGTCCAACAGACGGGTGTTGAGTTAAGACATCGAGTACACCGTACAACAGACGGGTGTTGAGTTAAGATATCGAGTACACCGTACACAGGCCATCAGTGTTCATTGAAAGACGTCATAATTTTAAACCACGAGGAGAACTGACACCGAAGAAAGATAAAGAGGCAATCAACATCTACAGAGGAAACTTACAGTGAATCGCGACGTTGCCCAGGAGCTCCCAGCAGTCCTTCTCCAGCTTGTGTCACATGACAGGGGTCATTTGATACACCCGTACCGTCATCTTGCCGATGAAGATTGCGAGATGCAGCCGAAATACATATATTCAAAAGATAAAAAAGTTTCTTGTGAGGTAATTATGTCATATTTATAAAAACCAATTAACGGAATCTTCAGTCCATTGAAGGAGGAATATGTTGTTTGCGAAATAATGGATACCACGCGAAACACACCGATACAGCAAGAAAGACAAAGCCCATACAACAAATACTGCTATAAATCTATATTTGATGGTCAAAACCTATTATTAGACAGTCAGTGCCTTACGGTTATAATATAAAACACCTGAATGTTTAATGTTTACCTACAACAAGATCAGACCAGTTGAGTCTCTCTGGGTCCGTATTGGCCAGGAGACAGTCAGTGGCTTACTGTTATAATATAAAACACCTCAATGTTTATTGTTTACTTACAACAAGATCAGACCAGTTGAGTCTCTCTGGGTCCGTATTGGCCAGGAGACAGTCAGTGCCTTATGGTTATAATATAAAACACTTGAATGTTTATTGTTTACCTACAACAAGATCAGACCAGTTGAGTCTCTCTGGGTCCGTATTGGCCAGGAGACAGTCAGTGCCTTACGGTTATAATATAAAACACCTGAATGTTTAATGTTTACCTACAACAAGATCAGACCAGTTGAGTCTCTCTGGGTCCGTATTGGCCAGGAGACAGTCAGTGCCTTACGGTTATAATATAAAACACTTGAATGTTTATTGTTTACCTACAACAAGATCAGACCAGTTGAGTCTCTCTGGGGCCGTATTGGCCAGGAGACAGTCAGTGGCTTACTGTTATAATATAAAACACCTGAATGTTTATTGTTTACTTACAACAAGATCAGACCAGTTGAGTCTCTCTGGGTCCGTATTGGCCAGGAGACAGTCAGTGCCATACGGTTGTAATATAAAACACCTGAATGTTTAATGTGTACCCACAACAAGATCAGACCAGTTGAGTCTCTCTGGGTCCGTATTGGCCAGGAGACAGTCAGTGCCTTACGGTTATAATATAAAACACTTGAATGTTTATTGTTTACCTACAACAAGATCAGACCAGTTGAGTCTCTCTGGGGCCGTATTGGCCAGGAGACAGTCAGTGCCTTAAGGTTATAATATAAAACACCTGAATGTTTATTGTTTACCTACAACAAGATCAGACCAGTTGAGTCTCTCTGGGTCCGTATTGGCCAGGAGACAGTCAGTGGCTTACTGTTATAATATAAAACACCTCAATGTTTATTGTTTACTTACAACAAGATCAGACCAGTTGAGTCTCTCTGGGTCCGTATTGGCCAGGAGACAGTCAGTGCCTTATGGTTATAGTATAAAACACCTGAATGTTTATTGTTTACCTACAACAAGATCAGACCAGTTGAATCTCTCTGGGTCCGTATAGATTTAACAAGATTTAACAAGATTGCCACCCAGAGAATTAACTCTAGGTGGCAGGTGGACAAGGAAGCCCTTTGGCTTATCGAGAGTCCGACCCTTTTATCTATGTGTATCCCGCCCGTCTGAGGTATGTGTCGATTTTATTTTTAAACATATTCACGCTACTAGCACCCACACAATCAGCAGGTAATCTGTTCCATTCATTTACAGTCCTTTGTGAAAATGAAAACTTTCTTATATCCAATCTACTCTGCTCCTTTGCCAATGTAAGTTCATGTCCTCTAGTCCTTCTATCTTTCTTAACTGAGAAAAAAATATTTCTATCAATATTTTCATAACCCTTCAATATTTTAAAAACTTCTGTCTGATCTCTTCTCAATCTCCTGGTCTCTAGTGTTGTTAAACCGCATTTTTTAGGCGTATTTCGTAAATAAGATCCCTCAGTTTTGGTATCATTTTAGTTGCTCTCCTCTGCACTCTTTCTAGCACATCTATGTCCTTCCTGCGATATGGCCTCCACGCTTGAATACAATATTCAAAATGAGGCCTAACTATTGTTTTGTACAGCGGTATTATTAGCTCTTTTTCCTTATACGTTATGTTTCGCCTAATTAATCCAAGGATTTGATTTCCCTTTGAAGCTGCAATTCCGCACTGCTCTGAAACCTTCATATCAGCACTAATGGTTAACCCTAAGTCCTTTTCTTTTACAGTAGTACTTTGTACAGTACCCCCCATTGTATATTCTACTTCTTCGTTCCCATGTCCTGTGTGGAGGCATTTACATTTCCCAAAATTGAACAGCATTTGCCACTTTTCTGACCATTTGATCAACCTGTCAAGATCATCTTGTAAATGCTGTCTATCTCCATCACTTTTAATCCTTCTAAACACTTTTGTATCATCTGCAAATTTCAACACCTTGCTTGTTATTTCATCATCCAAATCGTTGATATATATTAAGAATAATATAGGACCTAATACTGATCCCTGTGGTACCCCACTCAATACCGATTTCCAGTTTGAAGCCTCCCCATCAACTACTACACGTTGTCTTCTGTCAATCAGCCATTGTTCTATCCAGTTTATTATACCATTTCCTATGCCATGGGCCTTTAGTTTAAGCAGTAATCTTTGATGTGGTACTTTGTCGAAAGCTTTTTGAAAATCTAAGTAGACGATATCTACTGGTGATCCTTCATCTACCCACTTAGTGATGTCTTCCAAAAAACATAACATATTTGTTAAGCATGACCTCGCTTTAAAAAAACCATGTTGAGATGGGTTTATCAAGTTTTGTTTAACAAGAAAATCCACCATGTGATCTTTAATTAGTCTTTCTAACAATTTACAAACCACTGATGTTAAACTCACTGGTCTATAGTTCTCTGACTTGTTTCTCGAACCTTTTTTGAATAACGGTATAATGTTTGCTTCTTTCCATTCTAAAGGAACCACTCCCTCTTCTAATGATAAATTGAAAACTGTTGCAAGCGGTATGCTAATTTGTTCTACAATTTCCAATAGTAGTTTGGGTGGAATACCACTCCAGGTGATTTATTATCCTTCATAGCCCTTATTTTCTTACCTACCATTTCCGGGGTTACAATTAATTGTCCTAAATAGTCTGAATCTGCCCCCTTGAACTTAGCCTCTGGTACTGGCAGTGAACTAATATCTTCCCTGGTAAACACTGAACTAAAGTACTCATTCAGGTCTTCTGCCATTAAGAATCCCTCTGATATTATATTTGCAGCACTATCTACTAGAGGACCGACTTTATCTTGAACTTTCTGTTTGTTTCGAACATACGCATAAAAACTCTTGCTGTCATGTTTTATATTACTAGCTAATTGTTGTTCATAGCTTCTCTTTGAATTTCTAATTTCAGCTGTAGCTTGGTTAAGTGCTTCTTTACAACTGTTGTAGTCTTCATCATTTCCAGTACATCTATATGACTTCCACATCATTTGTTTATACTTAATTTTTCTAATGGCTTCTTTCGATAAGTGTTTCTTTTTGGACCGTTTTCCTTGTTTTTTAAGGGTACAAATTTATCGACTATGCACTTAATTTCACTCTTTAATATATTCCAGCATTCTGTTGCCGTCTTATTTTTCAGTGTGTTATCTCAGTCTATCTTTGCTAAATATTTCCTCATGTCCTTATACCTTCCTTTTTGGAAATTTCTCCTATACTGCTTTTTACTATTCCTTTCTGATTTTACTTTGATGGTAAAGTGTATCTGGTTGTGATCGCTACTCCCCAGTGGCTCACATATCTTGACATTGTCAACTAATTCATTCTGTGAGGACAAAACTATAATGACACATTTCTCACCTGGTTGGTTCTTTTATGTTGAAGAGGAATGTATCTTGAACTAAAACTAAAACGTGGTTCTCCTCCCCATACTCTGAAGAGATTTCCATTGTATATGCCCGTGTTTAAAATCCCCCATAATAATACAGTCCCGTTTGCTTACTTCCCTTATAGCGTTTTGTATTTTTTCATTCTCTTCTATGCTTATGTTTGGACTTCGATAAACTAACCCAACTGTTAACGTTGAGTTTCCTGTAACTATGTTACACCAAACAGCTTCTTCGCAATCTGCTTCTCTTTCTAAGTTTATTTTATAAGCCTGAATAGATTCTTTAATATATAAAATAACTCCACCTCCCTTTCTTCCTATTCTATCTTTTCTAAACATTACATATCCTGTCAGTCCCAATTCAGTATCTGATATATCGGTGGTGGTCCAGGATTCGGTTATACCTATTATATGAGGGTCAATATCTTCTACCATAATGTTTAGTTCATTTCTTTTGTTTACTATACTCCTTGCAGTGTCGTGTTCGACAATCTCCACGGCTTGGCACATCCAGGGTTAAAGGCTGGCTTGGCGCTCGTCAAACGTTCATATTGGTGGCAAGGCATGGGGAATGATGTTAATAAATGGACCAAATCATGCGAGGCCTGTCAGAAAGCGAAAGTCCAAGTGCATACGAAAACGCCGTCTGAACGGTTACCAGCACCGACCGGGCGATTCAGTCATATCCACGTCGATCTTGTAGGCCCACTGAACCCAGCGTATGAAGAGAAGAACAGCTTGCTCACTGTGATTGACAGATGGACGGCCTGGCCGGAAGCGTTTCCAATGACAATGCACGGAGAGGCGGCGAACGCAAAAGCTTGTGCTAAAGTGTTGGTTCGTCAATGGGTCGCCAGATGGGGCGTCCCCGACATCATTACGTCAGACCGGGGATCGCAGTTCGTCTCTGATTTGTGGCGGGAGGTTTGCCGTTTGATGGGAATTACTCGCGAACCAACTACCAGTTATCACCCGAAACACAATGGAAAAGACGAGTGGATGCATCACTGTTTGAAAAACTCGCTCCGCGCCCGTCTGCTTGGCAGGGCAAACACAAGGATGACAATGTGTCTGTTGACAGCTTACGTCCGTTTTTCGAGATGGACACCAATTGTCAGACCCGTTAAGTTAACGACAATACGGACAATTGTAAAATGACAAATGGAGGGAGAAATGGTGGTCGTTCTAGGCCCACAAGAACAGTGCGTAAACCAAACCGATTGGGGATCGGGTTGGTAAATTGTTTATCAAGAACTTTACATTCGTAACTGACGCGGGATCATCTGTAGAGACTGTAAACAGGTTGAACCAAATGGACAGTTGTGAGGTTTGTAGCTGAAAGAAGCAGGGTAGAATAATATATAGTTGTCAACACGCAATGTTTCATCGTCGCTATGATAATGTATCTTGCTAGTAATTAGAACACGCTAGATAATTATTATGATTTTGTTGTCGGACATATATTAAACATTAAGATGTGTTTTTCAAAAAACATAATGTACTGACCTTCTCATTAATGCATGTCAACATAAATTGTAGATTAATAGTAGCATGTGTTGTCTATGCATTCTCTTGTATGTAGTATCTGTGCGTTTCGCGGGGTATCAATTATTTATCAAATAACGTATTCATGCTTTGTGTTTTTAATAAAGCCAATTTTCACTAGCAATGAGAACTGGCGTGCAGTCGTATGGAAAACACACCAAGAATGTGAAGCTCATCGAGGTGAGCTATGCAATGTGATGTTCTAACAGGAATTCTCTGACGACGTGCGACCCTTGGTGAATCTCGAGACAATGGCTGGTGGAAAAGGCCATGCGATGCAGTGTGCCGTGTTACAAAGAGTTGGTGGAAATTGCAGTGAAGAAATTATTTGTACTGAGGTACAAAGAACATTCTACAACCGCTTCGTTACAAAGAAAACCAAATTAACTGTAGTCCATGCATCTTCCATCTCAGTCAAAGCTAGCTACTGACATAACCACCACTTTTGTCATATCAAGCGATATTACAGATAATCCTGCTACTGTTAACCCCCATATGTGAAAATAAAATACACCGGAAACGTTATGTGTATAGACGATGACTTCATTGCTGTAAAACATGATACCACTTGGTACGTAGAGAAGGTAAAGGACGCCATCTTTGTTAAAGACACCAGCCAGAGGCTGGTTCAGGAAAAGCGGGATATAAAGAATGGGAAATGTTATATCAAGTAACATCACAAACCTCTACGACATTATAGCCAACGACAACAAAATTCTGTACGATAATGATATATTTGAACAAAACCTGTTGTTATTCTAAAAGGGGCCAGTTGTGTTAAAGTTATAACGATTGTAACAGAATGATGTGGATAATATAATATTATCGTTAAATGGTTAATCATAAGTTAACTAATTACACGAGTACATCATGGAATTGTACCAATTCTTCTGCAAGAAACGAATCAACGCGAAAGGCGATACCATGCGAAACGCATACGTTTCTGTAACTGTTGTACAAGACTTATTTTAGGAAATGTTATTGTTGTGGTTTTATTGCTAATACACATATCACTTACCGTTAAAACAAAATATGTGTTAACCAGTTATTCTGTGTCTGCTGTTGGGACTATTAAGAACACGTTGTGTTAATTGTGTTATGGTTAAGTCAGAAACGAAATTGCAAATCAAAATATGTTGTTGAATATGTTTGATCATTTGTTTTCTGTCAAGCTAGATATGAAGTATTCTCGTTAAAGCGATGAAGTTAATATAAACATATAATTAGCTATTGGACTAAAACCCAATTATAACAAATATCAGCGATACCCGCGAAACACATTTTCTTAGTCCGCATTCACCATATTATTAATGATCCCACAAAACAACCCCGACATCTGTACTATGGTGATATTATTAATGATCCCACAAAACAACCCCGACACCTGTACTATGGTGATATTATTAATGATCCCATAAAACAACCCCGACACCTGTACTATGGTGATATTATTAATGATACCATGAAACAACCCCGACACCTGTACTATGGAGATATTATTAATGATCTCATAAAACAACCTCGACACCTGTACTATGGTGATATTATTAATGATCCCATAAAACAACCCCGACACCTGTACTATGGTGATATTATTAATGATCCCACAAAAACAAACTCGATACAATTGCAAAAAAACATCTTTTTTATTTCATCACAACTAACAACATTATTTTCTACGTACAACATTAGTAAACTTATAGCATTTGACATGGTGTGATGTATGATGTGGAAGTAGTTGAAACAAATATGGTCAACCTAAGCTATAAGAAAACTAATAAACCGTGCGTTGACAGCTGATGAATTTACATTACACATGACGGTTGATGTACTCTATCTACAAGCAAGCCAAACAAATACGTGATGTAATATTATAGAGACACGAGATGCTGGAAGAGAGACGGTCTATGTGTTCCACGTGGTATCACATGAATCGGACATATATCTTCAAACCCATCTCTCTGGCAGGAATAACCATATGAAGGTGTCCCACGTTTTTCAAAATCTTTAATATGTCTACTTTATTATATTTAAAAAATGAAAACGGTATGAAAGTCGCCAAATCGACAATGTATCCATGTTTCGTGACAATCAACCATATACACACAATATCAATATATATATAGATATGTATATATATATATATACTAGTGTGTATGCGTGTGTTTGTATATATATTTATGTAATATATATATATATATATAATTAGATGTGTACAAAATCAATATATGTGTATACAATATAAATATAATTATATATATATATATATCTCAACTTTTGCTAACATAGTTTTAGCTGTTTCATGTTGTTTATTAACACTTAGACAACAAAGTAAATTCTTTTAACTTGACTATTACCGATATCTTCATATCAAAAGGTCATTATTGATAACACGTATGTACGCAATGACTGATTACATACTCTTTGTAAGTATTCGTAGCATCATTAGATAAAAAATCGGGGTACACGTAAATTGCAATAATTTGTAAATGTCTTTAGAATACGATTATGACCTTAATATTAATTGCAATGACACGCGTTATGTACCATTGCACAGCGAAATGCATTACATTTCCAATTAAATACATCATCATTATAGTATTCTCACAGAAAATAAGTTACACCTCACGAATTACATGTATCCCTACATTTCAGTGAGACCTACGACCACTTGGCAATATGTGAAAATGACAATGTTCCGCCAATTGGATTTTGGTGGTCTTTTTTCTGGTAACATAAACACACAGAAGAATAAAAAAATTCCACAAAACTTTCTATTGCAATTTGTTTGAGGTTGAACCATAGATTGACTGGACTATATTGCTAATATTTTATTCGCTGTTTCGTGATGTTTATTAACACTTACACAACAAAGTAAAATCCTTTAACTTGACTATTACCGATATCTTCATATCAAAGGGTCATTATCGATAACATGTATTTACGCAATGACTGATTACATACTCTTTGTAAGTATTCGTAGCATCATTAGATCAGGCAATTATGTACCTAACCATCAACACTGTATACCAGGGAACAAGGAGGAGAGCAACAACAAATCGTACAGCCACTACAACAATACTTTTTGTAACCTGGTTCATCTTGACAACAGTCTGCCGCATCTTGTCGATATACCTCAGTTTGATCACTGTCTCTCGGGCATGCTTCAGGAACAACCAAGATGGCTGCCCAACTGTTCGCGGTCTACTCGCTCCACGGCTGCTCCCAGCGGGGTCGATTCCGGATCGACATTTCTTGCGACAGCTCTGCAAGCGACAGCGATGTGCTCGATATACATGCCTCTAGGATTACGAGACTACTATATGCTAGAGTAGAAATACTATGTAAGTAGATTGGCAAATATGTTTCTCTGTCTGTCTCTCTGTATGTCTCTCTGTCTGTCTCTCTGTCTGTCTCTCTGTCTGTCTGTCTGTCTGTCTGTCTGTCTGTCTGTATGTCTGTCTGTCTGTCTCTCTCTCTCTCTCTCTCTCTTTCCCTCTCTCTCTCTCTCTGTCTAAACTCGTTGATGGCACGTGATATATTCTGTTTGTCATTGTCCTCCGTTGCCGCCGCTAGGCTCGCTGGCAACTGGTTGAAGTGACGATCTGAGACAAATAAAACACGGTAGACCAATTTGTGTTTCATTATTAATCTTTTATTGATCATCATTAAGGCTTTTGCTTTAGCAGTGCTCATTATTATTAATAGCTACTTCAACCCGGCCGGGTATGTTAATTGTGTTTCTACGTTGGTTTCATTTAAATTTGTTAACATAGTGTAATATACTAGAGCGCTCATTTATTTGACCAAATTATTGGTTATGTCTTATCAGCGGCAACAATTAATAATTTTTGATGTTTCTGCATTTGCCTGAAAAGCAACGAAAGTATCACTAGATGTTCCTGGCAAGAAAACAAGAACTTCACGAAACGTTTGAAATAGAATGTAACTTCGTGTCCTCTTGTCCTTCAATCTTTCTTAACTGAGAACAATTATTTCTAACAATATTTTCATAACCATTCAATATTTTAAACACTTGTGATTTATTATCCTTCATAGCCCTTGTTTTCTTAGCTATCATTTCCGGGTTTACTATTACCTGTCCTAAATAGTATGTATCTGCCCCCCCCCCTTGAACTTAGCGTCTGGTACTGGCAGTGAAGTAATATCTTCCGTGGTAAACACCGAACTAAAATACTCATTCACGTCTTCTGCCATTAAGAATCCCTCTCATATTAGATTTCCAGTACTATCTTCCAGAGGACTGACATTATCCAGAATTTTCGGTTCGCTTCGAAACTATGCATACAAACTCTTGCTGTCATGTTTTATAATACAATCTATTTTTCATTCATAACTTCTCTTTGAATTTCTAATTTCAGTTTTAGCTTCGTTAAGTGCTTCTTTATAAGTGTTGTAGTCTTCATCATTTCCAGTATGTCTATAAGACTTCCACATAATTTGTTTATACTTCACTGTTCTAATGGCTTCTTTCGATAAGTGTTTCTTTTTGGACAGTTTCCCTTCTTTTTAAGGGAACAAATTTATTGATAATGCCTCAATTTCACTCTTTAAAATAACCCTGCATTCAGTTTTCAGTCTATCTTGACAAAAAGTATATCCTCATGTCCTTATATCTTCCTTTGTGGAAATTTCTCCTGTACTGCGTTTTACTATTGCTTTCTGATTTTATTTTGATGGTAAAATGTACCTGGTTGTGATCACTACTCCTCAGTGTCTCACATATGTTGACATTGTCAACTAATTCGTTCTGTGAGGACAAAACTATGTATAATACTTTCTCACCCCTGGTTGGTTCTAGCACATGTTGAGAAAGGAAACTACATTGTACTAAAACTAAAAACTTGTGGTCCTCACTCTCCATACTCTGTAGATATTTCCGTTGTATATGCCTGTGGTTAAAATCTCCCATAATAATACAGTCCCGTTAGCTCATTTCCCTTATAGCATTTTGTACTTTTTCATTCTTTTCTACGCTTATGTTTGGACTTCGATAAAATAACCCAACTGTTAACGTCGAGTTTCCTGTAACTATGTTACACCAAACAGCTTCTTTGCAATCTGCATCTATTTCTAATTTTATTTCATCAGACTGGATAGCTTCTTTAATATATAAAATAACTCCACCTCCCCTTCTTCCTATTCTATCTTTCCTAAACATTACATATCCTGTCAGTCACAATTCGGCATCCGATATATGGCCCATGATTCGGTTGTGAGTGTCTACTACTGTAATGTTTAGTTCATTTCTGTTGTTTATACTCCTTGCATTTAAACAAACATATTTATATCCAGCTTCAGAACAGTTTTCCAGACTGTTCTTTACTTATTTATGTGTGCTTTCTTTATCTGTGAGTCCCCCCTGCGAATGTTGTTTAAATATGTGCAATCTGTCCCACTGTCAACACATCGCTGCAGGTTTTGTGAGAATACTGCTGCCCCCTTTCCTATTAGATGGAGGCAATCTCTCATGTACATATATTCCCTCCCAACATCACCATCCTCTTGCATTTTCTGTATGTTGCCCCCCTTCCTCCTATTACTGGCAAAAATCCTGAGAGAAGAATCTCTTCAATTGTTGCCTTCTTTAGTTTCCTCATGAACTGTCTGTACTTCTGCACAGTCCCAGTTGTTCCCTCCCTGTCTGCATTGTTTGCCCCTACGTGTACTAGTATAGACCCTCCCTTGCCATGCTCCAATACCTTTTCTACCCATATATTCTATCATGGCCCCCGGTAAACAAACAACCACATCCTTCCCTTAGCTTAGTGTCTTATCTGTCTTTCGTAGAATAGACTATCCCATGCACACCCTCTCGTTTGTCAATGCCTCCTCAATCACTGCCTCAGAGTAGCTCCTTCTCCAGTTTGCATATGTCTGGTTATTATTTTCCCCCTGCTGTCTTCTCTCCTGTCACATTCTTTCCTGTCGCTTTTTCTCTTGTCAGTTTTCTCCTGTCATTGTCCCTTTTATCGACTTCTCTTCTATCACATTTAGTATCACTTCCTTTCGTCCCTTCATCGTTCCTCACATCACATTTTCTTCTCTCTTCTCCCATCCCATTTTCACTCCCCCTTCTCTACGGTCACTTTCTCTTCTGTCACCTTCACGCCTGTCACGTTTTCTGTCGTCGATTCTCCAATTTCTTCCCCTCCAATCACCATCCCTCCTATCAGTCTCCTTTCCTCAGTATTCTTGCCACTACTCTGCTCCTTCAGTTTCACAATATTCCCAACACTCTCCCTGTCGTCTCACTCCATTCCACCGGTCTCCTTGCTAATTTTAATCTCCATCCCCTTCACAATATTCACCCTAACTATCTCCTTCTCTTTGGCATAATTATTTAGTTCATCAAAATTCCGGAAGGGGCGCTATTTATAATTCGTCAACATTTCAGTAGGGGCCGCTATTTCTTAGTTCGTGATCTATCCACCAGAGGGAGCAACTTGGCCTTTGATCTTGACCTACATATTTGACCTTTGATCTTGACCTAGATATGACGTCACTTGCTCTTGTTCTGCTTATAATCACTCATACGCGCTGGACCACGCGACATACTACTCACTTGCTTCGTCGTACCATATTACTCCATTCATAAGTACATGTGATTGTCGGTGGTGGATATGATGATGATGAGCGAGTCAGCACAACATTTGTTTGTGATGTAGCGCATTTACAATGCTACACGCGAAGAGACAGACACCATAATGATTCCACATATCACGGATGCTGCACACAACGGATGTCAGCGGACAGTATTGAGGTCACACGACAGAGATGTTCAGGTATTGGCTATCTACTATGCATCGCGATGGTTTGAGGAACTGTGGATATCAGATGGGACTGCCCGTAAGCCGATATACAGTGCACGCATTCGTAAATAGCCTAGGGCAACAGTACTGCCAAAGTCTGCCAGCATTGCATGCAGTTTCTGGTTGTGACACGACAAGTGTTTTACGTGGAAACGGATAAAAATACTGCATGGAAACTGTACACAAATGATTAAAGTCCACCTGCAGGCTTCTCTGATCTTGGAATGTTTCCAAAGAGCAAAGAGACTGAAGCGTCAGTAGAACAGTTCGTAATCCATTTATACAACAAGAATTCTTCCCTGGAGGTAAATGAACTACGCTATCAGATGCTCTCTAAGAAACTGAGCAATACAGAACACTTGCTACCCACAAAAGATGCACTGCATCATCACCTCCTGTCACAAATCGGAGAGGTCTTCGTAACTAGATGGTTCAGGTATAGTATGGATCAATGATAATTATGTTAACGCTTGTGAATGCGGGCGGCAACCGTGATCAACGCAACAAGGAACAATGGATATTTAATTAATTGTATTACATATTACGAATACCAAAAAACTATCTTATAGTAACAATAAAAACAACAACATCTACCCTCTAGTCTTCCCTACCTCGGCTCTCAGATAAAATTTGAAACACAAATACAAATACTAGAACGGCCCATTCCAAAAATTTAATATTATTCACACTCAATAACATTTCACTTGTCAACCCATTCAAAAGATCTGGTCCGCTCGGATGAATAGCTTGGAAGAATCGACACAATCCCTGGTACACGGAACACTAATCTCTTAATTACGTACATAATTGACAATATTTTGAGTGATCTAAAACCCAAACCGATTCCAAAACCACTGCCGATACACACCGGATTCAACAGCAACGGTTCAGGTTCGTAGTTCGGTGTGTGCGTGTGCGCGTCCATGCGTGCGTGCGGTTGAGCGTAATATACATGGTGATGTTATATGGTGATTATATCTACAGTGACATATCTATAAGCGTAATATATATGGTGATGTTATGTGGTGATTATATCTACGGTGACATAACTATGGTGATAAGAGTGCGCTATACTGAAGTCGCATTTTGTCATCTAATGTTCCTTATTCAGTTTCTTGTAGGCAACCAGACTTAAACCAGTAAACGGACGCGGGGAGTGTGAAAGAAGAAGATGGTTGAAGAGAGGAGGGATGATTGGTAACAGGAAGAGAGGAGAGAAAGAGAGATAGGAAAAAGAGAAGAGACAGATACACAAGAGAGAGAGAAGAGAGAGAAGAGAGAGAAGAGAGAGAAGATAGAGAAGAGAGAGAAGATAGAGAAGAGAGAGAAGAGAGAGAAGAGAGAGAAGAGAGAGAAGAGAGAGAAGAGAGAGAAGAGAGAGAAGAGAGAGAAGAGAGAGAAGAGAGAGAAGAGAGAGAAGAGAGAGAAGAGAGAGAAGAGAGAGAAGAGAGAGAAGAGAGAGAAGAGAGAGAGAGAGAGAGAGAGAGAGAGAAGACAGAGAAGAGAGAGAAGAGAGAAGAGAGAGAAGAGAGAGAAGAGAGAGAAGAGAGAGAAGAGAGAGAAGAGAGAGAAGAGAGAGAAGAGAGAGAAGAGAGAGAAGAGAGAGAAGAGAGAGAAGAGAGAGAAGAGAGAGAAGAGAGAGAAGAGAAAGAAGACGGAGAAGACGGAGAGGGTGAGACAGTGTGAAATGAGAGAGAGAGAGGAGAGAGGGTGACAGAAGAGAGAAAGAGAGAGAGAGAGAGAGAGAGAGAGAGAGAGAGGTGGGGGAAGGGAGAGAGAGAGATAGCGAGTGAGTGAGTGGGTGAGTCAGTGACTAAGTGACTAAGTGAGTGAATGAGTGAATGAGTGAATGAGTGGGTGAATGAGTGATTTAGTTAGTTAGAGAAGGAGTCGTTTGCAGGCATAGACAAATACAGAGACAAACAAAACAAGCAATGATGCGTTCCATTGTGAAATTCGTTAATATAGTACCCTGTGAAGCAAATGTTATGCAATTTCCCAAAACCTTATAGCTTAATCGAATACTATGCCAAAGAAGAAACAAATAAAATGAATATTCGGCCGTGTGGTTTACAATAATTTCATAGTCGTCCCGGAAATGACGTTTGAAGTGAAAACTGCATTACGTCACAGTGCTTTTTGACTAACGAAGTAAACGAAGCTTAACGAATCATCGACGTATGTTAAAGCGGTAAGCGCGCCTTTTTGTTGTTGTGATATTGTGAGGCGATTGCTTACAAAGTACAATCTTTGCATTAAGCAGTAATAAGTTCACCTTTGTTACGATTGTGTGAGGTGCAGTTTACAACGTGTGGCTTTACAATACTTACTCAATAGCTAGCGTACATCCGCCTGGCATGACAGCGGTCTGAGTTCGTAATCCGGACCGAGTAGGCATGATATTTGGAGTAAAAACCTGACTCTCAACATTGGGGCCTGTGTAGCCCTCGTGACTTAGAGATCACCTTAATGTCGGTCCCGTCTCAATTATTATTATTATTTATTATATGCACTTTCGCGTGGCAGACGTGATTTGGTTTGCGTCTGTTTCGTTTGTGCCCTTCCACACGAAATGTACGATCACAATTATTTTGTAGAAGTAGAGTTAATAGACATATAAATAAATAAAATATATTAATAAATAAATACATATATAATTAAAATGTCCATATAATAAAAAATGCAAAACATACTAGTTACAAATTCAGTAGAAATTGCACTAAAATGTAATAAATATCAACAAATAATTAAAAAGATAAATTCCATAGATTCATATGACGCTTTCTTGTTTGAAATAACCAGCCCCAACTCTCGCCACAGATCACGTTCGAGTGCGCACAGAGCGTCGACGTCGGCACGGCAACGTAGGGTACGACCGTTGCGTCGCAGGTCCGTGCTCAACGCCGTGGGTAGAGTCGTTCGCTGTCGACCCATGTTTGTCGTGACACCTGTGTCCACGGCGAAATAGGTGTCCATCGCTCGCTGAGCGGGTGCATCGGGTGGCGTTCGGAGCACGTGCCCGAATAGACTCCATCTTGCAGTTATGACAGCTTCGCTGCGGAAGGTGACGTTGGCCAGCTGTTTCGGCGAGCAACATATATGGCTTCACCGAGGAGCGACCCAAGCTTGCGTGTCATACGCCACTCTTCCTGAATGCTGTCAGCGTATCGGCTGATACTTGTTCGTTCTGTTTTGACAGACCACTCCGCCAAGCAAGCTGGCGCGATGCGCTCGATCTCGTCGAGGAACGAACGAGAAGAGCTGACGAAGTCCGTGTCGTCAGCGTACTCGACGTCCAGTGGTAGGGTGGCTTCGGCCGGTGGACGTGTCAGGAGGCGCAAACGAAGGTCACAGAGTGCCGCTTCGAGGTACACAGTGAATAACACCGGAGTGAGGCCGTCGTATTGCGGCGTACCGATGGATGTCACGAATGAAGACAACAGCCTGTTGAGAAACGCGGCTCGAGCGACGTGGCGGCGAGTAGGAAGCGAATCATCCGCAGTTCCGACACGCCGAGGAATGTTTGTAACGTATCAAGCAAGTTGTCGCGACGTATGGTATCGAAGGCGCCACTCAGGTCGATGCCGAGGAATTCGATTGAAACGCGCTGACTTTGCGCTTCAGCACAGGGCCAACGATATACGAAGACTGCGTCGGCCGTACTGCGTCCGCGTCGGAATCCCGATTGCGACGGCGACAGGTAGTCGTCAACTTTCGGCGCGATCCTCGATAGAACGACGAGAGACAGTGTCTTTCGGAGTACTGATAGTAAACCTGTCGGACGCACACGCGTTAGTGGACCTATGAGTTTGCCCGGCTTCTGTATCAATACGAGCACACCTTTGCCTTGGTCGAGCGGTTCGTGTTTTTCCAGCGCATCGTTGAAGATGCTGGCAATCGTGCTGCTAGCAGGCCAGCCGTGCATTTGAAGATTTCGGCCGGTATGTCGTCATGCTCGCTGGCTCGGCCGCTGTTCAATTTCCCAATCGCTCGCTTGACTTCTTCGGTTGTTATAGGGTCTGCCAGTCGCGATGGTCTTCCGGTGAAGGCATGCAGTTCTTCTACGGCTTCGTCGCTGAACTGGCGATTGAAGTGTTCGGAGACCAGCGCGTTCAGTTCGGCTGCGTTGCAGATAAGGCGTCTGGCGTCGTCGTGAATTGTTAGCTTGGCGGCAGGTTTCCTCGTCGTCTCATGAACGGCACGAAACATCTTTAAGCCGTTGTGGAGCCGTTCAAATTCTGACGTTAGCCTGTCTAGTCTCCCTGAGCCGTTATGGCGAACTTTTCGGCGCATCGTGTGCAATATCGTGTTGCGCCGCCGCTACACTGTGCTTCGGCGGATGGCGTTTGGTGTGTTCTGCAGCCATAGTTTCAATTTGCGCTGTTCCGCTGACATTGCCGTCATTTCAACACAGTGTGGAACACCTCGTCTAGCCGCCGAGGCGTTCCGACCGATGGTCAGTTCCGCCGCCGATTTCAGAACTTATTCAACCGTGTTCCATCTCGAACTAGCTGACGTGTTTGTATTAACTTCCGACAGTGCTTCCGACACGACGTCACGAAACCGTGCGCGGAAGGGATCGCTAGCAAACAACTCGATAGTTGTAGCGAACGCGTTTCGCCGAGCGCGACTTCTCGATTCGACCCCAAACGTTAAACATTTGCCTGAGGTCAAGCTTTGCGACGAGCAGACGGTGGTCGCTATCGAGTAAAGTGCCGGCATCTCAATTTAGGACGTAAATGAACCACCAAGAAAGACAAGCATCCTAGCAGTGACCAGACTGTTTGGCGATAATGTTCTGAAAAAGACTGACTCATAAGATACTTACACTGTAACCACAATAATACAGCTAGTCAGTTAATAGAACGTTGCCGAGAGCTGGAAACAACTAGGCAGATAATAATGAGCTTCGTTGTTTCAGCGTTTCAATTGCGAATATTGAGACTTAAAAGGGGTGCACACGAAGACTATTTGCCACGGTGTGGGAATTTTAGTTTTAAAATGTGCAAGAGGACAATGCTAGTAATATTGGCTAAGGCTCTAAAGCATTGTCATAGAAAACATCATAATACTATTTGACGAATTGGTAAGAAAAACAGTTTCACACAGCTAACATAACGAGATCGATTTATATCAACGCGACTACAAAGCGGTTACAAAGCAGTTCCACGAGATGTATGTTTAGCAAACAGTGGCCATACCGTGTGAATAACAATCCTATTAGTGATACAAAATTCGCACAAACATCCAAATGGTTAGAACTAGCAGCATTAAGAAATAAACAACCAGAAAGAACCGATCCAAGATGGCGGCTGCCAAGCGCCACTGTACCGAGTGCTCTGTCACTCGTTCTGCTTCTTCCCCCGCGTGGTGCTCAGAAACACCGTTTGGTGTCGCCATTGTTTTGTTGATCACCGCCACCTGGTGTTGTTGTAGGGAATCATCCGATCCCCCTCTTACAGTTTGTCTGCGCCTCTTCTCGCGCATCCGCAGGAGCCACCCGAGAAAATATAAAAGCGTAATCGATAGACAGTGTACATATTAAAACAATAATAATAATAATAATAATAATAGTAAACTTCTATAACGTCGATATCCACAGGAGTCTGAGCTCACAGGCGCTACATGCACGAATCGTTGGGTAAAAATGTGAACATGGACGAACAAAGTCATCATTTGAGGAAGAGATAGCCGAAGGTTAGGGTGGGAAAAAGCATTTAAAATAGTATATGTGTGTGCTCATTTGTGCATGTCTCAGCGTATGTAGAGGTTCTGCCCTACATTTTCAAAAAAGTATAACAAAAGATGTTTTTGGATTTTAAATTTATTAGAACTACAAAACCACAACATTAATGGGCACTGTTATAAACGATAGGGGAACGAGCAGCTAATCAGCTAACACCAATTATTGCGTTTTATTTTGTGGTGAAACTAAAGCAGCAGTAGTGAAATGTTTCACATAATAATAAAGTTTACATCATGTACGAAACATTATAACTAAAGAAGAAACACTTGCTCTAACGCGCCCACACATACTACAAACACGCGTACAAGCGTTCCCAGTAGAATCGCATTAGTAAGAATTATTTTAGTGACCACAACCCAAGCAACTATATGTCAGCGACGTTGGTGACATTTTGATAATGGCATGTTGGATATGACTTTATTGTATATGTCAAAAAAATATAATGAAATCAATAAATCCTCACCCAGTATCACAAGGGAAACCCATTTGGGAACGGCGACGTCAGGTGAACGGTAATGGACATTGATGACGTAGACGGTGATGGCAATAGAGATAGCCGTGATCATCATGCTGGCGTTGGTAAACACCACTATGAATAAAACAGTAGCGGGATGTGTCAGTTGTGCCAAACAATTAATAAAACGTGCACCAACCTAAACACGTTATACATGGCTAGATACAACTACATTTCATGAAGTTGTGGTGACCACAACTTTGATAATTATTAATAAATTAATTTTAATGATTTACTTTAAATGGAAAATAAAATTCTTGAATTCGTCTCTGTCGCAATATTAGTTTTCATCATCAGATCTCTCACAAAGGTCGGGGGTGTTTCTCGTACTACTACTCTTATTACTAATACCACAACTACCTCCCTACCACCACCACCACCACAACCACCACCATCACCACCATCACGACCAACACCGCCACCATCATCACCACCACCACCATCACCTCCATCATAATCATCACCATCATCACCATCACCATCATCACCATCACCATCACCACCATCACCACCAACACCTCCACCACCACTACCACCACCACCACCACCACCACCGCCACGAATCATCATCACCACCACCATCATCATCATCATCATCATCACCAAAACCTTCATAATTATCACCACCACCACCGCAACCGCCATCACCAACACCACAATTATCTATTCTCAAGCCATACCCACCCCTCCCCTGTACGTACACAGCAATGGCACGAAGTCTCCGTTGCTAGGCATGTTGTCGGCAATGAGCAGCGTGAGCACGGAGTAGGAAATGAGGGCGCTGATTCCGAGCGATATCTTCTCCCCAGACTCGACTGGCAGCAGGAACACGAAGGTAGATAAGGTCGACAACGTAATACTCGGCAGCAGCAGGTTGTAAATGTAGAACAACGGTTTCCGTTTCATGTGAACTGCGCAGTAGATGACTGTCATATTCGCTTTGATATCTGCGAGGTGCATGACGTAGCGCCCTGAGTATGTCTTAACGATGTCCCATTCTCCATTCGTCTCGAAATATTCCAGCAAGGATCTGTTGCCGTATATTGAAAAGTTCGCATGTTTTTCAAAATATAGCCAACTAGTGACGTTGATAAAGCACGTCTGATGGTCGAACGGGAAGTGGGTGAGGTCTACTTTGCAGGACGTGACGAGACAGAATCCCGGAACCCAGTAAATGTCGCCAGTGCTGTAGATTTGGACGCGATAACGGTCGGTAGCAAGAGCCAGGTCGTATCCATCTTGTACACTGACCATGTAGAGTGGGCGGGGGTGGAAGAAAGAAGAGGGAGAATTAAAATTAATATCATATTAATTATCAAGGCTATTTCAGCAGAATAACGATTACACAGCGGAGTCGAGATGATAACTACCGCATCGTACTAAACGCAAGTAACTACATTAAGCATATTTAGTGCAATAACGTTTTGATCATACTCTTCCCCAGTGGCTGGATCCGGGAATTTTAGACTAAAAATTAGTTAAGTTAAAGGGAACCAATTTGTTGATTAACTTATATACCATGCAATAAGTTCTAGACAAAAAATAAACTAGTTATTGTAATGCATCATCACTTATGAAACTTTACGATGTTAGTCAAAACAACCAAACTCGATCTGATGACACACGACGAACCTGTTGAGAATGGCGACTTCTGGCATCCACAATGTGGTCGTGGAGACGGTGATCCGATAGACGCCGCCATAACGTTGTGGTCGCCACTGAAGGAAAGGATCCTTCCAGTGCTGGTAAACGAAAAATAACAATTTACTATAAATAAATCATATGTTGTCATCTATCAGATTTTCGCTTTGTTCTTAGATCTTGAGACATGCGACCGATCTTGATGTGCCACTGAAATCATGATTCCGAGGATGTGGGCACCAGATCAGTCTTTCACGTTGTATAGTATTATTATATTGATATGGGATTATTTGAAATTGATAATTTCATGAATGCTTCCGGAAGTATTCGCAAATAACGTTTGTTATGAAGTAAACGAGAGCAGTGACGTTTGTAATGACGTAAATTTGAGCAGTGACGTTTGTTATAACGTAAATGTGAGCAGTGACGTTTTTTATGACGTAAATGTGAGCAGTGACGTTTGCTATGACGTAAATGGAAGCAGTGTTTCACAACACAAGTTACACAAAATGCTCTCCAACTGACATGCAAACAAGGGAATAATCGCACGAAACATACGTATCGTTGTGAAAAACAGGTTAACGTCCGTTTAACGTTGGTACGATCCCTTGGACAGGTAAGAAAAGCCTTAACTAACCGGGCAATTCTATTAAAAAAAACAGGCGCTTCTTTTCGATGTTTCATAGATAAGCTCTGGTAGTTTGGCACCATATCTGTAAACCGTCTACAGGAGGATAAGGTTAGCACACCAACACACCTACACTGACACGCTAACTCGATTATAGTTAGATGACAACAACTGCATGTTTGTTGTGACGTTATATTATTGGTTGTGACACTTACCACTCGCAACCAACAGAATGTTTCAAACATTTGTTTCTTTTCATTCTGAAATAAAAAGAAAAACGTGATTTGCTGCATAAATGTTAGTTCTGGGACCGTCAACACTAGGGCTTAACCCGGACGTAACACTAGGCTTAACAGTTTTATATACATTGACAACTTTGATTTGTTAAGTTCATGATTAAAGGGAGTTTGTTTGTTCATGTTTATGGTACAATTATGTTACACAATATAAATTATATCTTATACGACATACTAACCGCCGGGATATGTTTTAATGAAGCATTTGTTGTTGTTAAAATATAGCTTTTTTTAAAGACAGTTAGTTTACATGGCAGCGCTCCGCTTCCGAAGGCGTCGCCTTGTGGCACAATACTAGTAAGATAGATATATGCCCCACATGATACGTCATCAGGGTCACAGCCTTTCTCGAAATTTTTTGAGCTCGCTATTCGGATATTTGATTGACAGCTCGGCGATTTGCGTAAATATTCAACTGTTGTTTTGAAAACTTGCTTCAGCTTCGTCGAAATATATTTTTGCAGACTGTATGTTAAAATGCGCATCGTTTATACTGTATAACACGAATTTATAATAAAAAGTCGAAAGAACAATTTCCCTTTAATTATTTGTGAAATAATTGTATCCGTTATTATAGCAACACTAACCAATAATTTTTTTGTTTAATCTAAATCAAGACGATCATTTCGACCAATATCCACGACTGTGCAGTTTGAAAGTTTTTTTCAATACCAACGCTGAACAATTGCTACAAATACTTCAACATAAAACCATTTCAGCTACTTCGTGGAATGCACCTGATGCATCCCAAACCACCCTTATAGCTAATTTAGATGAGCTTCTGATACTATTATGGTATTATGCATACGTTTGTGCGCGCGTGTATATGCATGTGTACGTTCGTGCGTGCCTGCGTGATTGCGTGCATGTAAGTAGACGTGTGTTTACCACCTGTTTGCATCATTATGATGACCAACTTGTATCGAAACTGGTGACCTTGTTTAAGGCAGCGTACGGAATATGGTGACATTTTCATACCGACAGCTTTGCAACAGCGGCAACAACACCGTCGCCGCAACTACAGTGACAGCCACAGCCACCGCCACCGCCACCGCCACCGCCACCGCCACCGCCACCGCTACCTCTGACATTCTCATTGAATGTGACAAACAACGAGTATTATTTACGAAATCATTTTAAACTGTAAATCAATTACACAGTGAATACCAGTTCGTTTATTCGACCCAGACCAAAGCTCGCTTGAACCTGCACGGAGTCGTTGGGCGATTTGACTGGTCTTGCATTGCGACAGTAGTTGGCGAACAGGTCGTCTATCAGCAGGGCCTCGTGATTCACGTAAGCTAAACAGCGTCAAAGTGAAACAAATACCCAAGTAAGCCGAAATATCATGTAGTTCATTATTAATAAATTATGGTAGTCCCTACGGAAATGTTCCTCAGCTACTTCTTGCAAAGCCGCCATATTAATCAGCCTTTTCTGGACTGAGTTACGATATGGAACTTTATTTATTAATAAATTATGGTAGTTAACATCGATAATTTGATTATTAATCAACCCTTTTCTGTTCTGTTAACGGTGCAGCAAGAAGTATTTTATGTCATCCTCGTGGGCTTAACAATTAAGCATTATAAGCACGGACTCATACACAAACGCACGCACACAAGCAGGCATGCGCATATACGCACGCATGTACTCACGTGCACGCACCAACAGACACACACACACACACACACACACACACACACACACACACACACACACACACACACACACACACACACACACACACACACACACACACACACACAAACACACACACACATACATATACATACACACGCCCGCACACGCACACACAGGCACGCATTTCATTATTTAAAACCACACCTTTACTTTATTAAATATGCGTATTTAATTGTAACCAACGAGAACCAGGGTCATAAACTTGTGTTAATACACTTTGTTGGTTCTGATTGGTTACAATTAAATACCAGTACTTAATTAACTAAAAGCATGCCTTTAATTTTACGTACGTTTACTTAGTTATTTAAAGGAATGTCTTTAACGTTACGCGTACTTAAGTAATTAAGGAGATTATCTCAGTGTTAAAACCACGCTTTTAACTTTACATACGCGTATTTAAATAACTATACGTGATCCTGATATGCTGTCATCTTCTTCTTCTACGTGCCTTGTCTCTTACAGCCGTTGGCGATCGTGGCCCCCCTAAACCGTACAGTCAGTTGTAGTTTGCAGCAGTTCTGTTGTGCTGTTTCCACACCATGCTGTCAGAGTGTCTATTATGTTTATTATCTTTTGACCTCTGGATCTTTTTTTTCTATCTTTCCTTTTGTTACTGTATGTTCAAATTTTTTGTCTCATGATATGACCTATAAATCCTGCTTGTTGTGGTCTAATTTTGTTGATCTTTCTTTTTGATTTGGCTGTCTTAAAGATGACATCATAGCTTTGCTATGCAATCAATGGCATTCACAGCATTCTTCTTAAGAACCACATTTCAGTGTATTCTATGTTTTTTTGTGAACTTTTCGTTATTGTCCAGGATTCACATTCATATAGCAATATGGGCTCTTGTCACAGATTGGCGAATTCTCCATAACGAGATGGCTCAGATCTAGTAGGGTTCAATGTTAATTACGTCAACGCTTGTGAATGCTTTCGGCAACCGTGATCAACGCAGCAAGGATCAATGGAAATTTTATTAATTTTATAACATACATGAAGAGAACATTTTTTTATAGTAATAATAAACCTAACAACATCTACCCTCCAGTCTGCAATACCCCGGCTCTCAGATAAACTTTTAAAACCCAAAACTAAATATTATTCACACTCAAGAGAATTTCATATGTCAACCCATTACAACAAGTGGTCCGCTCGGATTCAGATCAATAGCATGGAAGAATATACGCCATCGTCAGTATAGGGAAAGCAAATCTAATTATATACATAGATCGGGAATCTATACTATTCTCAGATTATATTAAAACAATCTCTTAATCCTCATATAATATATAACCAGTTCACAGTAGACTAACCGGTTCTATCAGCAATATATAATATGTAATTGTCACTTCCCTACATACGGTTTCACTGCATAGTCGAACGAAAGGTCGCCGCTCTCGTTGCGTTAGTTTGACTTGGCTAGTTCATCACGAGATCACACGGGATCACACGATGACCGTTTGCTGGAAGTGTCCTTCATGCTGTCCGCCGCTGCGATCACCGTCACGTTGACACGGCTGTCTCGCTTCGAGATGTCGCATCTCGTCTCGTCGGTCTGCTGACGACGCCCGTCCACGCTGCGCTTTTTCACCTGCCACGAATCTTCGCCACACGCTCGCCACGCTTCTTCGCTACGTCCGCGCTTTCTCGACCCGCGACGCAGAGCTGTTGCTGGCCGTTCGCTATCCTTCTCAGCAGTGTAGAGACCCCAGTCTGCAGTCTTGCAGAAGCCTCCACACGTACACATTTATAACGGGAAAAACACCTTTCTGGTTCCCACACAACCTACAACGCTCTCACTTTGCTTACCTCTAGGCACCGGGGTTACACTTTTCCATTTCAGCCCAGTATCTCATCTAAATTTTACACGGCCTCCCTCTAGGCATCACCTTTGCAATTAACCAGTACAGCCCTGTATATCTTCTAAATTTCTTCACGTGCTCCGATCTTTGCAATACCCTTCTGGGCATTACAGCCCCGTTATCTCTTCCAAATTCACACGTCCCCGATCTCTGCCAAATATGATATTTCTTACCTGTCATTGGCTTTTATACTTACCCCAAAATGTATAATACATGACCGGATTGAACCAATGAAGTCAACCAGAATGCGAAAATGAGTCATACCTAATTTAGGCATCATAAAAACACTCCTATAACTATAAAAATGTCCTCGTCCACGACGACGCCAGCTAATTAAAAGCTAGTTATAACCACGATGATCACGCTTCAGTGGGCACACGTGAACACCTGTGTTAGTATATAAATAATTACGCATCTTTACAGAAATTTATACTTAAAAAAAATGACGAGAGAAAATGACGAGGAAATATATACTGAAAATACATAAATAGCTGAAATGCTATATCTCTGTGTAGCATTACAGTACACGTTATCTCATGTCAAGTGATATATGATTGTTTGTTAACATGTTTTTATGTTGTGCAAAGTTGCTTTGTGATATTCGTCTCTTGATCTGATCGTTGTATCGATCGTCGGATGTTATTAGTGATCCCAGATATTTAAACGTTCAGGCTTGCTTCAAGACAGTGACACTTTCTACTATGTTGCATGTTGGAGTGTAATTTTTGTTTGAGATGACCATGGTTTCTGTTTTCTTTTTGTTAAGGGACAGACCTTTTTTGTCACATTCCCATATTACCGTATCTAGCATCTCTTGCAGATATATTTCATTCTCAGCAATCAGCACAGTGTCGTCTGCCCATCGTAAATGACTCATGTTGTTTCTCCCCAACTGAAAACCTGGCATAAATTCTAATGTACGTAAGATAATCTTGCTTATATCGAACAGAGATGGGCGGATATGACATACCCCTGTCTTCCATCACGTTTTATTTCTTGAAAGTATTAATGTCATTTTCTTTTCACATTGCTGCTGTTTGTTCCAAGAACAGATTTCTCACAACTCTCATATCTTTCCAATCAATGTTAAAACTCTCCAGCATTGATATAATTTCTTCATATCGAATTCTGTCAAATGCCTTGGTGTAATAAATAAAACATACATACATATCAATCTATACTTTCAATGCTCTCTCACCCTGTGTTCGTGAGATGTATATCGCATGATTTGTACCGCTATCTTCAAATCCACATTGTTCTTAAGTAAATTTCGGTTTAATTTTGTTTCTCATCCTGGCCGAAAACATGCTAAGCAACATATTGGTGATGCGTATCATGATACTAACTGTAAGGGGTAGTTCACATTCAATTGCGACTGGTTTCTTTGGTATTGCTACAAAAATGGACCTTTATAAATCAGTTAGGATTCTTCCGCTGTCATGTATTTTGTTCAAGATGTCTATTATTATATTAATATCAAATTAATCTAAACACTCAATAATTCCAATGGTAATAGTATATGTTCCAGTAGCTTTCCCTTTTCTTCATCGATCTGATGGGTTTTCGAACTTCATCCTTCAATATTGGAGGACCATCAAAGTTCTTCTTAATTTATGTTTTTTTACTCCTTTCATCACTGTAAAGTTCACCAATATATTTTGACCATCTCTCGAATATTTTGGCTTTGTCCATTTTTACGTTTCCTTCTTTAGACGTCAGGCAACCTGTAGCTGAACATGTCCTTTTCCTTGTGAATTCTCTTATTCTAGAATGCATAGATTTTGTGTCGTGCTTATGCTTGTGTTCAAGTTGCATTGTTCGTCAAGCCACTGCTCTTTCGCTAGAGTACATTTGTATTGTCATTGATACATACGCATCACGATTTTGCTTATTTTCTGCTTTCATTCATCAAATTTAGAATATTGTCAGTCATCCATTTTTTCTTTGCTTTTCTGCACTGCCTAAGAATACTTTCTTCTGCAGCTACTGTGATTGATTCCTTCATTTGTTCCCATTGGTCGTCCACAACTTCAATGTCATTCACAACTTGAATCTCTTTTGAACTGCTACGTTGAATTTCTCTTTGATTGCTGAATCTGATTTTAGTACACTTATGTCCAGCTTAATGTTCCTTGTTGCTCTTTTCTTTTCTTCAGTTTCATTCGGAATGTGACAAGAAAGACAAGAAATTCCCATGATAATGTCCTCGCCAGACCAACTGGTTGGTCAGCCAAACCATCCGTAAGTACATAAATAGATTGCAGGAAGGTTGGGCCCAATACAAACACACACACACACACACACACATACACACACACACACAAACGCACGCACGCACGCACACACACACACAGACACAGACACACACACACACACACACACACACACACACACACACACACACACACACACACACACACACACACACACACACACACACACATACACACACAGACAAACACACACACACACACACACACACACACACACACACACACACACACACACACACACACACACACACACACACACACACACACACGGGCGCGTTAACGATTATAAATAATTATAAATCATAGCTAGATCCGAAGCCTCTGTCACACTCACATTACATTTTGTAATTATTAATAAGTCCAACCTTTACAGAATGCACAATGAAATTACGAAGGGATTACAAAGGTATCACACATTTGGATATATGTCACGTTTTTTTAGTAATGCCCCTGTATTAGTCCTGCTCTTTTTTTTCATAGCACCACCACTTACTTACTTCCGCCGTTGTCGTCAGGAATCGATCGTAATGAACCAACAAAGAACACGAGTTGATGCCATACCGTACATGTTGCAGTGTGAGTGATAGACTGCCACATATTAACACCGGTTAGTCACCTGCGCTGGGATTGGAGTCTTGATGTATCACACGTTTGGTTAAAGGTCACGTTTTGTGAGCATTACCTCTGTATCAGTCCTGCTCCTTTTTTTCTGTTAGCATCACCACTTACCTGCTTCAGCCGTTGTTGTCAGGAAGCACCACAGAAACACGCTCGTAGTGAAACAACAAATAACACGAGTTGATGCCATGTTGCTAGTGTGATAGAGTGATAGACTGCCACAAATTAATATCGGTTAGTCACCTGCGCTGGGATTGGAGTCGTGACGCAGATACCTTGTTTGACTGTTACCGTCAGATGGCACTACTGGTCGGAATATGTCATTGTGTGACAGGGCTTAGGTATATTTGACCGAGAGGCGAGAATCTTTATATCACGACAAGTCTCCTAGTTTCCTAGTTGTTTCCAGCAGTCGGCAACGTTCTACTAACTGACTAGTCTGTATATATTGTGGTTACAATGTTATGATCTTATGAGGTCTCATTCAACTAGCCAGCCTTTTTCAGAACATTATCGCCAAGCCGACCTTTCTATTCTGGCACTGAGGGTGGTCACTGCCAGGGTGCTTGTCGTCCTCAGTGGTTCTTTTACGTCCCAAATTGAGACGGGACCGACATTAACGTGATCTCCGATTCACGAGGGATACACAGTCCCCAATGTTGAGAGCCAGGTTTTTACACCAAATATACCATACCTGCCCGGTCTGGGTATTGAACTCGGGGCGCCGGCATGTCAGGCGGATGTGCTAACCACTTCACTATCGCGCCCCCCCCCCTAAGTCGTGTGTTATTAAAAATAACGGTGATATTTTAGGTTGAAGCCAGAGCTACAATAATGTGTATTACATCCCAACGAATGAAGGAACCATCAGCCATTTTAATTTGTTTAAATACGTCCAATAGATCACACAGAGTTTATATCACTGAGTGATACAATTAAGCAGAGTGGATGTTGTAATATAAATATTATGATATATCCTCGTCAAACATTAGATTGTTGATATGAAGATAAGTTCATTATAACCGGACTATCAAGCGCTGTACTGTAGACCGAAGGAACTCTTGGAGAAGGTCGCGCCTAACTGGCTGCACCGAATATAGTCTCTGGAGCATCGCTGATTTTTGTCACTTGGGGAGTTCACACCGTCACCAATTTTCATATAGTTTTATGAACATACCAGACATTCGTCTGATTGTTTTTTAAGGCAAGTGTTTTCGTCTTTTTATGATTTGATGACTTTTTAAGTTTGCTGTTTGCACCTGTGTGACCCTACCATGCTGGTGCGGTCAAGCACAACCACTGCTGTTTACAAGTCAAGTGTGTTCAAGTCAAGCATGACGACATTCACCGCAGAATGCTTGCATTGTTTCCGCCCTTGCAGAGACACCCGTCTCAACAATGCTGCCTGGAGAGCAGCGTGGCACTCCACCGACCCACCCACCGGGGCTGCCGTGGGGGTGCCCACAATCAACGGCATATACCGGTAATTACAACAACACGACCGGTAACCTTTACCAAGCCGAGTAGTACGACCAAACCATCGACGGTCAACTTGTCTGCTGCATTCTCAACACGCAACCTAATCCGCGTCACGACGAATGGTGCGACTAGATTTAACAAGATTTAACAAGATTGCCATCCAGAAAATTACTCTGGATGGCAGGTGGACAAGGAAGCCTTTTGGCTTATCGAGAGTCCAATACTTTTTATCTACATGTATCCCGCCTTTTTAAGGTGTGTGTCGATTTTATTTTTAAACATATTCACGCTACTAGCACCAACACAATCAGGAGATAATCTGTTCCATTCATTTACAGTCCGTTGTGAGAATGAGAACTTTCTTAAATCTAATCTACACTGCTCCTTTACTAATGTAGCTTCATGTCCTCTGGTCCTTCTATTTTTCTTAACTGAGAAAAAAATGTTTCTATCAATATTTTCATAACCATTCAATATTTTAAACACTTCTATGTGATCTCCTCTCAATCTCCTGGTCTCTAATGTTGTTAAACCACATTCTTTTAGGCGTATTTCGTAACTAAGATCCCTCAGATTTGGTATCATTTTAGTCGCTCTCCTCTGTACTCTTTCTAGCATATCTATGTCCTTCTTGCGATATGGCCTCCATGCTTGTATACAATATTCTAAATGAGGCCTCACTATTGTTTTGTACAGCGGTACTATTAATTCTTTTTTCTTATACGCTATATTTCGCCTAATTAATCCAAGGATTTGATTTCCCTTTGACGCTGCAATTCCGCACTGCTCTGAAACCTTCATATCAGCACTAATGGTTAACCCCAAGTCCTTTTCTTTTACAGTAGTACTTAGAACAGTACCCCCATTTTATATTTTACCTCTTCATTCCCATGACCTGTGTGGAGGCATTTACATTTCCCAAAATTGAACAGCATTTGCCACTTTTCAGACCATTTGATCAACCTATCAAGATCATCTTGTAAATGCTGTCTGTCTCCATCACTTTTAATCCTTCTAAACACTTTTGTATCATCCGCAAATTTTAACACCTTGCTTGTTATATCATCGTCCAAATCGTTGATATATATTAAGAATAATATAGGTCCTAGTACTGATCCCTGTGGTACCCCACTCAATACCGATTTCCAGTTTGAAGCCTCCCCATCAACTACTACACGTTGTCTTCTGTCATTCAGCCATTTTTCTATCCAGTTTATTATACCATTTCCTATGCCATGGGCCTTTAGCTTAAGGAGTAAACTTTGATGTGGTACTTTGTCGAAAGCTTTTTGAAAATCTAAGTAGATGATATCTACTGGTGATCCCTCATCTACCCACCTAGTGATGTCTTCCAAAAAACATAACATATTTGTTAAGCATGACCTCGCTTTTAAAAACCCATGTTGAGATGGGTTTATCAAGTTATGTTTAACAAGAAAATCCACCATGTGATCTTTAATTAGTCTTTCTAATAATTTGCAAATCACTGATGTTAAACTCACTGGTCTATAGTTCTCTGACTTGTTTCTCGAACCTTTTTTAAATAACGGTATAATGTTTGCCTCTTTCCATTCTAAAGGAACCACTCCCTCTTCTAATGACAAATTGAAAACTGTTGCAAGCGGTACGCTAATTTGTTCTACAATTTCCAATAGTAGTTTGGGCGGAATCCCGTCCACTCCAGGTGATTTATTATCCTTCATAGCCCTTATTTTCTTAGCTACCATTTTCGAGGTTACAACTAACTGTCCTAAATAGTCTGAATCTGCCCCCTTGAACTTAGCCTCTGGTACTGGCAGTGAACTAATATCTTCCCTGGTAAACACTGAACTAAAATACTCATTCAGGTCTTCTGCCATTAAGAATCCCTCTGATATTGTATTTCCAGCACTATCTTCTAGAGGACCGACCTTATCCTGAACTTTCTGTTTGCTTCGAATATACGCATAACAACTCTTACTGTCATGTTTTATATTACTAGCAAATTTTTTTTCATAGCTTCTCTTTGAATTTATAATTTCAGCTGTAGCTTGATTAAGTGCTTCTTTATAAATGTTGTAGTCTTCATCATTTCCAGTACATCTATATGACTTCCACATCATTTGTTTATACTTAATTTTTCTAATGGCTTCTTTCGATAAGTGTTTCTTTTTAGACCGTTTCCCTTGTTTTTTGAAAGGTACAAATTTATCGACTATGCACTTAATTTCACTATTTAAGATATTCCAGCATTCGGTTGCTGTCTTATTCTTCAGTGTGTTATTCCAGTCTATCTTTGCTAAATATTTCCTCATGTCCTTATACCTTCCTTTGTGGAAATTTCTCCTATACTGCTTTTTACTATTCCTTTCTGATTTTATTTTGATGGTAAAATGTATCTGCTTGTGATCACTACTCCCCAGTGGCTCACATATCTTGACATTGTCAACTAATTCTTTCGGTGAGGACAAAACTAAGTCTAACACATTCTCTCCCCTGGTTGGTTCTAGCACATGTTGAGAAAGGAAACTATCTTGTACTAAAACTAAAAACTTGTGGTCCTCACTCCCCATACTCTGTAGAGATTTCCATTGTATATGCCCATGGTTAAAGTCCCCCATAATAATACAGTTCCGTTTGCTTACTTCCCTTATAGCGTTTTGTATTTTTTCATTCTCTTCTATGCTTATGTTTGGACTTCGATGAACTAACCCAACTGTTAACGTTGAGTTTCCTGTAACTATGTTACACCAAACAGCTTCTTCGCAATCTGCTTCTCTTTCTAATTTTATTTCATAAGCCTGGATAGATTTTTTAACATATAACATAACTCCACCTTCCCTTCTTTCTTTTCTATCTTTCTTGAACATTACATAGCCTGTTAGTTCCAATTCGGCATCTAATATGTCAGTGGTGGCCCACGATTCGGTTATACCTATTATGTGAGGGTCAATATCTTCTACCATAATGTTTAGTTCACTTCTTTTGTTTACTATGCTCCTTGCATTTAAACAAATGCATTTATATCCTGATTCAGAACAGTTTTTCAGGCTGTTCTTTGCCGATTTATTTCTGCTGTCTTTATCTATGCCTCCAATTTCAGGCTTCTCTGTGAATCCCCCCTGCGAATCTAGTTTAAATAGATGCAGCCTGTCCCACTGTCAACAGATTGCAGCAAGTTCTCTGAGAAAACTGCTGCCCCCTTTCCACTTAGATGTAGGCCATCTCTCTTGTACATATCTTCCCTCCCAACAAAGTATCCCCATAAATCTACGAATCCCACCCCCTCTTCTTTACACATCTGCTCAACTAGTGCGTTGATCGCCATCCTCTTGCAGTTTCTATATGTCGGCCCCCTTCCTCCCATTACTGGCAAAATTCCTGAGAGGATAATCTGTTCTACTCTTGTCTTCTTTAACTTCTTCACTAACTGTCTGTACTTCTGACCTATCCCAGTTGTTCCCTCCCTCTCTGCGTTATTTGTCCCTACATGTACTAGTATAGACCCTCCCTTGCCATGCCCCAGTACCTTCTCTACCCTTTCAGTTACATGTTCTATCCTAGCCCCCGGTAGACAAACAACGACGTCCTCCCCCTCGCTTAGAGTCTTATCTGTCTTTCTCATAATCGAATCGCCCATAAACACCCTCTCTTTCCTCATTGCCCCCTCAATCACTGCCTCAGTGTAGCTCTTTCTACGGTTTGCATCTGTCTGGTTGTAATCTTGTTCCCCTGTCTTCTGCTCTCCCGTCACAATCTCGTCCGTTCCATTCTTTCCATCGACGATCAACTGCACTCCTGAACGCTCGATCTGTCCGAAATAAAGCCACCACAATTAGTGAATTTGTAACATATCATGATATTGATATACTTGATATACTTGATATACTTGCGATTACCGAGACGTGGTTGAAGAAGTCTAGCGACAAACCAGTAATTGCGGAATTAACGCCGACTGGTTACACTTGTATCAACGGACCACGTGTTACGGGTCGGGGAGGAGGTGTGGCCACCTTACACAGAAACACATTATCGTCCAAGCTGATTCCTTCATCGAACTATGTTTCATTTGAACTGGTGACATTTCCAGGAAATTTAACTTGTACACGTTATACCGACCACCGTCGTCTACAAAGATGGTGTGATTCCTTCCTGCATTGTCAGTGATTTTAATATCAAATATGACGTTGAAACTGAAAAACGACCGCTACTTGAGCTACTCAATTCTTTCAACCTTGTCCAGCACGTCAGTGAAGCCACATGTTCAGATGGTCACACACTGGGTTTCGTAGGTTCGAGGCTATATTTGGCGGAGATAGATCGTAGAAATTGGAGGTGCAGAAAAGTTGATAAACAAGTGGAATTACTGATTGATAAGTATTATTCTTGCCTTAATATCATTCATAAAGTTGCAGTAAACATATATTGAGTAGCAGTTGTGCTTAAAGTTAGCTAGTTAAAGTATTTTAGAACACCTTAGTATAGTGAGTGATAATAGGGTAACTTAGCCGTCGATAAGTTGTAAACAAGATTTAACAAACCTGATTATGTGGTAGAATATATAGGAGATAAAGTAACAACCATCAAACTACTTACATCAGATAATATCTGAGTAAGCCAGTACTTGCTAGATATTTTGATTAGGTAGCATTGTTGTTAAAATTAAGCAAGGGCGATAGTCGGGCGGCGTAAACTAAATCAATAAATAAAGCAGCCTAACGTAAATTAATTGATTGTATTTAAATTAGGTCACTACCGGTAATGTTAGCGTTCGTGATAGAATAAATAATCGGCTGTGTAATTGAAATCTGTAACATAAAGTGTGCTGTAGTACATAGGAAACAGTCTTTATAAAGACTAAGTTAGTTAAGATATTAAATAAATTCTGATCGGGATATGGCGCCTTGCAAGCGACAAGTCAAGGCAAAGCGGGACTTGGAGTGCGATCACTGCCACAGCTGTGTATATTTTGCATTGTCCGGCTGTGGGAAGTCATGGGCAGAAACCATGGAGGAAGGATTCACCTTTCAGTGTATTGGGTGTTGGAAGGTGGAGTGTCTGCAGAAGGAGATAGTTAGGTAGACAGATATTGTGAAGGGAATGGATATGGAAATTAGAAAGGAGACAGGTCGAATGGAGATAGACGACAGGAAGAGAGATGAGAATACTGCAAGTATGAAGGAGAATAGCAGTGGCAAGAAAACTGAGGAAAGGAGATTGAGAGGAGGGAAGGTGATTGGAGGAGAATAAATTGGAAAATCGACGACAGAAAACGTGATAAGCGTGAAGATGACAGGGGAGAAAGTGCCCGTAGAGAAGGAGAGAGGGGAGATGGGACGGGAGAGGAGAGAAGAAAATGAGATGGGAGGAAAGATGAAAGGACGAAAGGAAGTGAGAGCAAAGGTGATAGAAGAGAAGTCGATAAAAGGGACAGGAGGAAAGGTGACAAGAGAAAAAGCGACAGGAAAGAATGGATCGGAAGAGAATATGACAGGACAGAAGACGACAGGGGAAAAAGACAACAACCAGACAGATGCAAACCGAAGAAGGAGCTACTCTAAGGCAGTGGTTGAGGGGGCAATGAGAAAAGAGAGGGTGTTTATGGGCGACTCCATTATGAGAAAGACGGGCAAGACAATGAGCGAGGGGAAGGATGTTGTTGTTTGTCTACCGGGGGCTAGGATTGAACGTATGACTGATAGGGTAGAGAAGGTATTGGGACATGGCAAGGGAGGGTCTATACTGGTACATGTAGGAACAAATAATGCTGACAGGGAGAAAACAACTGGGGTAGTACAGAGGTATAGACAGTTAGTGAGGAAGCTAAAGAAGACAAGAGTGGAACAGATAATTTTGTCAGGAATTTTGTCAGTAATGGGAGGAAGGAGGGCAACGTATAGAAACTGCGAGAGGATGGTGATCAACGCACTAGTTGAGCAGATGTGTGAAGAAGACGGGGTGGGATTCACTGATTTATGGGGGTACTTTGTTGGGAGGGAAGATATGTACATGAGAGATGGCCTCAATCTTAGTGGAAAGGGGACAACAGTTTTCTTAGAGAACCTGCTGCGATCTGTTGAGAGTGGGACAGGTTGCATCTATTTAAACTAGATTCGCAGGGGGGACTCGCAGAAAAGCTTGAAACTGGAGGCATAGATAAAGACAGCACAAATAAATCAGCAAAGAACAGTCTGGAAAACTCTTCTGAAGCTGGATATAAATGTGTTTGTTTAAACGCAAGGAGTATAGTAAAAAAAAGAAATAAACTATCGTTGTGGTAGAAGATATTGACCCTCACATAATAGGTATAACTGAATCCTGGACCACCACAGATATATCAGATGCCGAATTGGGACTGACAGGATATGTAATGTTTAGAAAAGATAGAATAGGAAGAAATGGAGGTGGAGTTATTTTATATATTAAAGAATCTATCCAAGCTGATGAAATAAAATTAGAAAGAGAAGCAGATTGTGAAGAAGCTGTTTGGTGTAACATAGTTACAGGAAACTCAACGTTAACAGTTGGGTTAGTTTATCGAAGTCCAAACATAAGCATAGAAGAGAATGAAAAAATACAAAAGTGCTATAAGGGAAGCAAACGGAACTGTATTATTATGGGGGATTTTAACCACGGGCATATACAATGGAAATCTTTGCTGAGTATGGGGAGTGAGGACCACAAGTTTTTAGTTTTAGTTCAAGATACTTTCCTTTCTCAACATGTGCTAGAACCAACCAGGGGTGATAATATGTTAGACTTAGTTTTGTCCTCACAGAATGAATTAGTTGACAAGGTCAAGATATGTGAGCCACTGGGGAGTAGTGATCACAACCGGATACATTTTACCATCAAAGTAAAATCACAAAGAAATAGTAAAAAGTAGTATAGGAGACATTTCCACAAAGGAAGTAGTATAGGAGACATTTCCATGAGGAAATATTTAGCAAAGATAGACTGGAATAACACACTGAAAAATAAGACAGCAACAGAATGCTGGAATATATTAAAGAGTGAAATTAAGTGCATAGTCGATAAATTTGTACCCTTCAAAAAACAAGGGAAACGGTCGAAAAAGAAACACTTATCGAAAGAAGCCATTAGAAAAATTATAAGTATAAACAAATGATGTGGAAGTCATATAGATGTACTGGAAATGATGAAGACTACAACAGTTATAAAGACGCACTTAACCAAGCTACAGCTAAAATTTGAAATTCAAAGAGAAGCTATGAACAACAATTAGCTAGTAATATAAAACATGACAGGAAGAGTTTTTATGCGTACATTCGAAGCAAACAGAATGTTCATGATGATGTCGGTCCTCTAGAAGATAGTGCTGGAAATATAATATCAGAGGGATTCTTAATGGCAGAAGACCTGAATGAATACTATAGTCCAGTGTTTACCAGGGAAGATATTAGTTCACTGCCAGTACCAGAAGCTAAGTTCAAGGGGCAGATTGGTACTATTTAGGACAATTAATTGTAACCCCGGAAATGGTAGCTAAGAAATTAAGGGCTATGAAGGATAGTAAATCACCTGGAGTGGATGGGATTCCGCCCAAACTAGTAGTGGAAATTGTAGAACAAATTAGCGTACCGCTTGCAACAGTTTTCAATATGTCATTAGAAGAGGGAGTGGTTCCTTTAGAATGGAAAGAGGCAAACATTATACCCTTATTTACAAAAGGTTCAAGACAAAAGTCAGAGAACTATAGACCAGTGAGTTTAACATCAGTGATTTGCAAATTATTAGAAAGACTAATTAAAGATCACATGGTGGATTTTCTTGTTAAATATAACTTGATAAACCCATCTCAACAAGGTTTTTTTAAAGCGAGGTCATGCTTAAAAAATATATTATGTTTTTTGGTAGGCATCACTAAGTGGGTAAATGAGGAATCACCAGTATATATCGTATACTTAGATTTTCAAAAAGCAAAGTACCACATCAAAGATTACTGCTTAAACTAAAGGCCTATGGCATAGGAAATGGTATAATAAACTGGATACAAAAATGGCTGATTAACAGAAGACAACGTGTAGTAGTTGATGGGGAGGCTTCAAACTGGAAATAGGACCTATATTATAGGAAATAGGACCTATATTATTCTTAATGTATATCAACGATTTGGATGATGAAATAACAAGCAAGGTATTGACATTTGCGGATGATACAAAAGTGTTTAGAAGGATTACAAGTGATGGAGATAGACAGCATTTACAAGATGATCTTGACAAGTTGATCAAATGGTCTGAAAAGTGGCAAATACTGTTCAATTTTGGGAAATGTAAATGCCTCCACGTAGGACATGGGAACGAAGAGGTAGAAAATACAATGGGGGGTACTGTACTAAGTAGTACTGTAAAAGAAAAGGATTTAGGGTTAAGCATTAATGCTGATATGAAGGTTTCAGAGCAATGCGAATTGTAGCTTCAAAAGGAAATCAAATCCTTGGATTAATTAGGCGAAACATTACGTATAAGGAAAAAGAGCTAATAATACCGCTGTACAAAACAATAGTTAGGCCTCATTTATAATATTGTATTCAAGCGTGGAGGCCATATCGGCAAAAGGTCATAGATATATTCAAGCGTGGAGGCCATATCGGCAAAAGGTCATAGATATGCTAGAAAGAGTACAGAGGAGAGCAACTAAAATAATACCAAAACTGAAGGATAAGGTTACGAAATACGCCTAATAAAATATGCGGCTTAACAACACTAGAGACCAGGAGATTGAGAGGAGATCAGATAGAAGTTTTTAAAATAATGAATGGTTATGAAAATATTGATAGAAATAGTTTTTGTCAGTTAAGAAAGATAGAAGGACTAGAGGACATGAAGTTACATTAGCAAAGGAGCAGTGTAGATTAGATATGAGAAAGTTCTCATTTTCACAAAGGACTGTAAATGAATGGAACAATTATCTGCTGATTATGTGGGTGCTAGTAGCGTGAATATGTTTAAAAATAAAATCGACACATACCTCAGAAGGGCGGTATACACATAAATAAAAGGGTCGGACTCTCGATAAGCCAAAGGGCTTCCTTGTCCACCTGCCAGCTAGAGTTAATTCTCTGGCTGGCAATCTTGTTAAATCTTATTAAATCTTGTAATTACTCGCAATGGCGATAATCTTGCCACCGCTGTGCAAGTCGTTCCGTTATCAATATCTGATCATCACGTCGTGCGCTGTATCATTGATGCCAGTAGACCACCCAAGACATCGACAAACATACTCAAGCGTAACTACAGCTCGTTTGACGCTGACACATTCAACCACGACGTAAGAAGAACGTGTGATTTGCTTGCCGCTGCTGCATTAACATCAAACGCTGTGGAACTTGTGGCACGCTACAACACTAACTTAATGAAAGTCATAGACAAGAACGCGCCTGTGCGCCCGACTATCGTCCGAGGCCACAAACCAAATCCGTGGTATAACAGTGACATTGATGATGCGAGAAGACAACGGCGTAAAATGGAGCTGTTGTGGAGGCATTCGAAACTGGAAGTTCATCGCCAAATGTTTATTGCTGCACGCAATGAGTGCAATAACATTATATCTCTCACAAAGACGAAGTACTACCAGGACAACTTGCTAAATGCCGACAATAAGAACCTCTTTAAAATCGTCAGTTCTCTCAGTGGGAAGCCACCACTTGCGTACCCAGAACATACCTGCGCATTTGATTGCTGCAATGCATTTTCCGTCTATTTTGAAACTAATGTTGCCGGAATTCGTAGTTGCCCGACAGCGCATTACGCCGCCCCACGAACCGCCTTGTTACGTGACGCCGATTGACAGTTTCACACCAATAACAGTTTGTGAAGTAATATCTATCATCAGAGCGAAGTGTAGAACGTCCACACTTGATACTTTGTCCTCTGATCATGTAAAGCAGAATATTGACACACTTGCTATCACTGCTGCCAGTATAACAAACGCGTGCCTAACGGAAGGAGAAACGCCACTTGAATTGAAGCGTGCTCTTGTGCACCCATTATTAAAGAAACCTAATCTCTGCAAAGCACGATAAGCAACTTCAGCCCAGTCAGTCATCTATCGCAACTCTCAAATATAATTGAAAAGGTAGTGGCCACCAGACTGAACACTCACTTGGTCAATCAAGCACTGACTGATCCTCTTCAGTCTGCATACAAACGACACCATTCAACGGAGACCGCCCTACTTTGTGTGGTAAACGAAATTAGGACGGCCCTTGACCGTAGACAAGGCACTGTCGTCATGCTCATTGACCTAAGCGCTGCGTTCGATACGATCGACCACACAATACTTCTCAATCGTCTACAACGGCGCAATGGCTTCGCTGGAGTTGTATTACGCTGGGTTGAGTCGTACCTTTGTGATCGCAGGCAAAGTGTTGTTGTCGTAGCGCAACTTCAAGAGAAACGACTCTGCACATTGGTGTTAGGTCCACTGCTGTTTTCTTTATAATATGTGCAGCCGATCGGTGACATCATTCGTAACCATAATTTGATATATCACCATTATGCCGATGACTTACAATTGTTATGTTATTTTGACTTGAATGTCTTTTCTCTTTCTACCGTTGTGCATCATGTCGAGCTGTGCATCGACGACATCAAATCCTGGACAACGTTCAACTACTTGCTGATGAATGATGAAAAAACCGACGTTCTACCGGTTGTACCCAGGTCCGCATCTGATTTGGTTGCTGGACTGCATGTGCGCGTTGGATCTGAAGTCGTCTATGCCGCCGAATGTGTGAGAGATCTTGGTGTCTACTTAGATAAACATTTTGACATGACGGTGCAGGTTTCTCGTACCATTAGTACCTGTTCACTGCATTTACGTAACATCGGCCAAATTCACAGTTACCTGCCACAGTCGACAGCAGAACGTGTTGTAAATGCAATGATAATATCACACTTAGATTATTGTAATTCGCTTCTGTTTGGCACTTCTGCCAAGAACATTGGCAGGCTGCAGTGAATGCAGAATGCTGCTGTTCGTCTCATAACTCGGCGAGCGCGATGCGACAGTGCATTACCACTACTGCGCCAACTCCACTGGCTGCCTGTCCAGCAACGCATTACATACAAATTAGCAAAACTTACATATAAGACGTTAAATGCTGAATTATCGACACCATATATGCAGTTACTTGTGTCAGCTTATAAACCAGCCAGACAACTTCGTTCTGCTGAGGGTAATAATCTTGTCTTTGCGAGAACCCGAACCAAAGCTGGTGAATGCGCATTCATCCACGTTGCCGCTACAATATGGAATGATCTACCAACTACTGTTACTTCCAAAACCTCCCTGCAATCCTTCAAGGCAGCAATAAAAACTTACCTTTTCATTACGGCGTATTCTGCCTGAAAGACCACAGAAACATTTTTATTCTAAGTTATTCATATTTTTATCTTGATCTTCTAAACAGCAGAAAGAACATTTTAACTACTTACTTTACCATGATAATTGTTTTCTTTTTAATCTATTGATGTTTACACGGCATTACTATCTTAATTTGTTTACTTTTATATTTAAATTTGTTTAATTTTTACTATTTATATTTTAGTTTTATGTAAAGCGCTATGAACGCTATGGATATGGCGCTATATAAAATAAAGATTATTATTATATTATTATTATACTATAACAGTGGTTCGTCGCCACCGACCGCCGTTTTAGCACCTGGACAATTTTATCAACGTACTACAGCAGACATTAATAAAACATGCTTCTACGTAAAGAATACACTAAAACACAGGAATTGACTGATGTTCTACAACATTTCGCTACTAAATCATCTTACAATAAATTCCTTTAATGCCGCTGAGGTAATAGATACAATTCGTGTGAACGCGTACGTATGTATGTGTCACTGCAATTGAATAGTTTTTTAGATTCAGCAACAACATCTCCGAAGTTGACGATTTTACAGGCATCTTAAAAAATATCAGATACATAATATGACAGATTGGACATATATTCTGGATCCTCTGAGGTTTCTGTCAGACACAAGCTCTATCTGCCATCAGTACATCTCGTTGTTTGCTATTCAGCAAGGCGTTTGCGTTATCTTCTTGAGTTTTAGAATTGCACCAAGAATCGACACAGGACACGACCAACACAACAGCAGTTTAATGCTACTGTAGTTGTTCCTACGGAGATGCGAACTATTAACACATCTCCATTCAACGAATGTTGCAGTTTGAAACTATTCCCACGCAAATGGCAACTGGTTAACATATTTAGTAAACTGTTGAAGTTATACGGTAGGTAGGCCAACATGATAATTATGTTATTATAAAATCTGGACGATAATTGTTTAACATGGTCTATTTAAAATATAAGCTGTTCGAATTCAACCTAAATGAAGAACCAGAGAAGGCAGTGGAAACTAGTAGCTACAAAAACACAAACAGTTACCACAAAAGTTTAATTTTATTATGTCCTTATCTTACATTGGAATTAATACATAATATCACAATGTCAAAACAAAACTGTTCTTAATCAGTGTGGTCCTGCAAACTTCTGGACTGGCGGCTTCCAAGTTAATTTGTGTTTTTGTTTCTTCAATTTGTGGATCATGATATTCTGGTGTGCCTTTGATACTTCCCGCGATTTCGAGCGCGAATGTACCTCCTACGATACTACGTTACCCGTCTGTGATCTGTCTTAGATGTCGATTCTACATCATCTTTCTTTTATGTCTAGCCTGTCTGTAATGTTGATCCTGCGTTATCATTTTGTGATGTCGACTCTTCGAGATTCGTTTGTGATGTCGATACTGCGTGACCTATCCGTGATGTCGATCTATTTGTGATGTTGATACTGCGTGACCTATCCGTGATGTCGATCTATTTGTGATGTCGATACTGCGTGACCTATCCGTGATGTCGATACTGCGTGACCTATCCGTGATGTCGATACTGCGTGACCTATCCGTGATGTCGATCTATTTGTGATGTTGATCCTCTGTAATCCGTCAACCAACCAACCAATCACCCAGCCAGCAAACTAACCAACCAGCCAGGCAGACAAACAACCAACGAAACAAATAACCAACCAACCAGCCAACAAACCAGCCAACCAGCCAGCCAGCCAGCCAGCCAGCCAGCCAGCCAGCCAGCCAGCCAGCCAGCCAGCCAGCCAGCCAGCCAGCCAGCCAGCCAGCCAGCCAGCCAGCCAACCAACTATCCAACCAGCGAGCCAGCCAGCCAAACAAACAACCAGTCAGCTAACCAAACAACCAACCAACCAACCAGCCAACCAACCTACCAATCCAGCCAACCAGCCAGCCAGCCAGCCAGCCAGCCAGCCAGCCAGCCAGCCAGCCAGCCAGCCAGCCAGCCAGCCAGCCAGCCAGCCAGCCAGCCAGCCAGCCAGCCAGCCAGCCAGCCAGCCAGCCAACCAACCAACCAACCAACTATCCAACCAGCGAGCCAGCCAGCCAGCCAAACAAACAACCAGTCAGCTAACCAGCCAAACAACCAACCAACCAACCAACCAGCCAACCTACCAATAATTAACCAACCATCCAGCCAACCAACGATCCAGCCAGCCAGCCAGCCAGCCAGCCAGCCAGCCAGCCAGCCAGCCAGCCAGCCAGCCAGCCAGCCAGCCAGCCAGCCAGCCAGCCAGCCAGCCAGCCAGCCAGCCAGCCAGCCAGCTAGCCAGCTAACCAGCCAGCCAACCAACCAACAAGCCAGCCAACTAACCAACCAACCAACCAACTATCCAACCAGCGAGCCAGCCAGCCAGCCAAACAAACAACCAGTCAGCTAACCAGCCAAACAACCAACCAACCAACCAACCAACCAGCCAACCAACCTACCAATAATTAACCAACCACCCAGCCAACCAACTATCCATCCAGCCAGCCAGCCAGCCAGCCAGCCAGCCAGCCAGCCAGCCAGCCAGCCAGCCAGCCAGCCAGCCAGCCAGCCAGCCAGCCAGCCAGCCAGCTAGCCAGCTAACAAGCCAGCCAACCAACCAACAAGCCAACCAACTAACCAACAAGCCAAACAACCATCCAACCTGCCAGCTAATCAACCAACCAACCAACTAGCCAGCTAACCAGCCAACCAAACAACCAACCAGTCACCCAACCGACCAACCAACCAGCCAACTGTCCAGCCAACCAACGGAGTATAACCAAACATGCGACGAGCCAGCCTGACATCAACTGAGACAGAATGACTGAAATAAAGGTAATACATCACTTGAATGTAGGGAACACAAGACGTACTCACCCACTTGTAGATGCGGGCTGGATAATGGTAAGTGCTTCCCTTTTGAGTCGCATAGGACATAGTTATATTAACAGCCTTTTCGTACAGGACGTCTTTTAAAACCCAGAGTCGCCTTGGGTGAAAATCCATTGTTAGCTGCATCATATAAAGACATCTTGTCTGCACTGGAAATTTAAATAGAGCATTTAACCTGATACCTGTGCGAAATCGTTTAACTGCATTGATCAAAATATGTAGGCTAATTAATACATGAGAGAGGGAGAGACTTGGCTTGCAACTTGTTCCTAGAACTGCATTGAACATTTTATTGTAAGCACTTTTTTTAAACATTTTAAAATCAACACCATATTGTTTTTATTTTGTTGTATTGTTTTTAAGCCTTCACTGTTTATGTAGGAGAGTTTTAGCAATCGTACAGCTGCATAGTTTTTGTTATCACATTTTAAACTACCTGGAAATTGGTAGGAAACTTGTTACTATAAGTTGGACCTACGGGTAACAACGGCTTTCATATTGGTGGTCGCATTCTTGGCGGGACTTCGACATGATAATGGTTTTGTACCAGTATCACTTCCTGATAGTAGAAATGCTGGATTTCAGTTTGTGGGTGAGAGGAGGATCCAGACAACTTTGTTGTTTAGAGCTGATATGTACATCAAGCGTGTTGTGAACAGACACTCACGATATCCCTCTGTGAACCAGCGAACACTGTCCACTTATCTGTTACTTGCACTACTGATCTCGAGTGATATACAGTTGAACCCCGGACCAGTTAAATATCCATTTGGAGTAAGTAAGAAGGCTGTTGCCAGAAATCATCGTGCTATATGTTGTGACGAATGCGATACATGGATCCACATTGGTTGTTGCGGAGTAACACCCAAAGAGTATCACCACTTACAAAATTATAATGTCAGCTGGTGCTGCACTCACTGTTCATTTCCAAATTTCTCAAACTCTTTTTTTAACGACAGCTCCATACTAAGTGACTCTAACCCATATGACTTGTTGTCGGGCTCAGAGTCTGAAAACGGTGACAACATTGCAGACTCTGAGTCCGAACCTATAAACCGGAACAAACCAACCAACAGACCTAAATCAAAACCAATTAAGATTATGGTCATTAACTTCAACAGCATACTAAGCACAGATACACGCACCCAATTTATGAGTACTGTGGAGGCCGAGGATCCCGATGTAGTGATTGGCGCAGAGTCGCACGTAGATGCATTAGTGTCTGATGGAGAAATCTTCCATCCAGGATACGATGTCTACCAAAAAGACCGAGACAGGAATGGTGGAGGAGTATTTGTTGTCACAAAGAATTGTTTTATTTCGTCGGGGATGCCCGAGTTTGACTAGGACTGCGAAAATGTATGGGCAAGAATACAGGTGTTCGGGTGCCGGACCCTGATAGTGGGATCGTATTATAGACCGCCTAACTCCACTATCGATGCACTATTTTGTCTGTAGGACTCGCTAGGCCGTGTTACTTCGAAAGATCCTGCGGCAGACATTGTTTTAGGGCGTGATTTTAACATGCCGGGCATCGACTGGGAAACCAAGTCGGTGAACAAAAACCCCCAGTATGGCAATGGTATGAGTCAGAAACTGATTGATATCTGCAATTACTTTTTGTTGGACCAAGTGGTCAGAATACCGACACGCCTCAACAATATACTGGACCTGATTCTTACCACAAACCATAATTTATTCAGAAATGTTTGTACTATCAATGGAATTAGCGACCATGACATTGTCACCACCGATCTCGACATGAAAGTACCAATAAACAAGAAAAAAGCCAGAACCGTTTATATATATAAACGAGCAGACATTGGTGCCATTAAGAAAGAGTTAGAGGAATTTAATATAAACTTGTTGGGAGAGGACTTCAATTTGCGATCAGTTAATGAAAATTGGAATATGTTTAAATTAATTGTACTCGATAGCATAAACAGATTCATTCCTACAAAAAGAAACTATCAACTAGGAATAATCTCCCATGGATAACACGACATATCCAGAGACTAATCCGTACGAAACAGACACTATATAACAAAGCAAAAAGACACAAAACAATATGGACCGGGCTGTCTTCAGGAAGCCCCAGACACGTGTCAAGACAGAGCTTACCGCTGCGTATCACAACTATATTGATAGCATGCTTGACGTCGAGTGTAACGAAGAAAGGTCAATCTCCAAGATATGTTGGACGTACGTCAAAAATCTAAGAAAGGACTTTGTTGGTATACCATCACTGAAAGACCACAACGATCATTTGGTTTCGTCTAGTAAGGGGAAAGCAGATATACTGTCAAAGCAGTATCAAACTGTCTTCACAAAGGAATATCTTATCAACATTCCAACCATGCCTCCGTCAACATATTCCGCAATGCCGGGAATCACAGTCACAGTAAATGGAGTACACAAGCTGTTACTCAGACTGAAGCCAGGCAAAGAGAATGGCCCTGACGCAATCCCAAACAAAATTCTAACGGAGACAGCTGACCAAATTGCACCTTGCCTGGCTAGAATATTCCAACAATCCATCAACACGGGTGAGGTCCCTCGCGACTGGAAACATGCTAATATATCAGCAGTATTCAAGAAGGGTGACAACTCAATCGCGGCAAATTATAGGCCAGTATCCATCACATCAATATGCTGCAAACCATTTGAACATATTATCAACAGCAACATAATGGACCATCTGGACTCTAATAACATCATCGTAGAGTACCAGCATGGGTTCAGGAATAAACATTCATGTGAGACACAATTAATCGGTGCCTCAGCAGACATTGCAAAGAATATAAATAACGGCCACGAAACTGACCTCCTAATACTGGATTTTTCTAAGGCCATTGACACCGTGCCTCATGCACGCGTTATGGGAAAACTCCAGTATTACGGGGTCAGTGATGGAGTTACTAACTGGATTTCAAATTGGCTAACTGACAGAAAGCAGAGGGTTGTAGTAGATGGCGAGTCGTCAGAAGAAGTGACAGTCGAGTCTGGGGTACCACAGGACACTGTACTGGGCCCACTTCTTTTTTTATTATATGTCAACGATATAGGAGAGGGAATCACCTCTAACATTCGACTTTTTGCCGACGATTGTATTTTATACAGGTGTATCAATAACAGTTATTACGCAGAAGCCCTCCAGTCTGACCAACAGAGGCTGGTGGACTGGTCTGCAACCTGGCAGTTGCATTTTAATATAAATAAATGCTCACTTTTGCATATCACCAAGAAGAGAACTGTCCACCAGTCTCAGTATACCATCAATGGGGACAGCCTTGGAATTGTACACCACCACCCGTAGCTAGGCGTGGAGTTATATGATGACCTCAGATGGAACATTCACATATGCCAACTGTCTGCCAAATCAAATCGTGTATTAGGTTTTATCAGGACAAATCTGTATAAATGCTCAGAGAAAACTAAACAATCGGCTTACTTTACATTAGTTCGTCCTAACCTCGAATACGCGAGCGCTGCTTGGGATCCATACCCCCAACAAATATTAACGAACTTGAGAAAGTACAGCGACGCGCAGCGAGATTTGTAATGGGTAACAACAGTCGGGAAAGCAGCGTAACATTAATGCTGAAAACACTCAAATGAGAGTCCCTAGAACGACGCAGAGAGATCAGCCGCCTAGCAATGTTTTACAAATCTCTACACGGAGAAATAGCCCTTCCTTTGCCGAGCCACCTTGTTCACTCAATTAACAACACTCGTGGCCACAGTGACCGATTTATTCAGGTGTCAGCAAGGACTCAGGTTTATGCTAACAGCTTTTTTAATAGAACAGTAAATAACTGGAACGGACTAACCGAAACAGTTGTGTCTGCAGCCACGGTGGATACTTTTAAATCTAGGCTGGGCAGACAACTATAAAATCCCCTGTAGTGCTTTGGCACATGCCCCCCGCCCCTATATTGGCGTAATGACCTTATGGTTTTTGCCAATTATTATATAGACATAGACATAGACTGGTAGCCTCTTTCTATGTGCATTCCGTTCCTCTAATCTACCAATTGGCGATGTACAGTTAGTATTAATTTTATTGTTATGTTTATTGAACACATTGAGTTGTCTGTCATTCCTCAGGTGGCGACACTATGGAGAGATGCTAAAATTAGTATCTGCAGCATGCAATACCGTAATCTACATGAACAAAGACTTGGAAGTGACCGGTCTACAACACCAGCTTACACCCATCAATGTAGCAACAAAACAAATAACAGTAGTTGTCACTTTTATGGTATTTTGATAAAGTAAAATACATTAAATACTTATCGTTATATTAACATAAATATACATGTTCAATGGGTAGTCAGTTGTCCAAGGAAACGAAGGAACACAGACATGGACTAGTAGATCTCGGCACGTAGAAGGAAACATAATTACATTGGCTTTGAGTTAACATGTTAATACATAGATTGTACGATTTTGGCACTGCCTCATGTATCCACTGTCTCACCTTCAGGTCGTCGTATTGCTAAGCGATATCCGCGAATATAATACCACGCGAAACGCGGTTTGCTTGACATGAAATAACACATTAATATCACATAACAGTAAAACCCTGAGCTTCATATTGACACATGTATCTAAGGCCATTGTGACATCTTTGGGATTTAAATATTAGTGCAATATTTTTAAAGACATTATTCGTGAAACAATCTTGATAAATTATTATCAGGATGTGCTGTAGATATCGCAGAAAAATGAATTTGACAATGATGCGCATATTTTGTTATGGAAATTTTCGTAAAATGTGTACGTTTGATTGGTGCATAACGTAGCGCATGCCCGTGTTGTGTTGCGTAGAATAAGCCAATCTTAACTAAGCGTGTCTCGTTGGATGTGCGTTTTTCGTGGTATTACCGGTCACTCATAATATGCCTACTTTAGGCATTTGTTAACATAGCTTAAGCACTAAAGTGTAATAGGATAACACAATAGTATGCTTTGGTAGTCTTGAATAAACAACATATCAAGGTGTTATTTCATTGTGTCTTGACATTTAACACAACAGTGAGTGTGAGTTTAGTTATTATGATTTTGTTGTCGGGGATATATTAAACATTAAGATGTGCTTTCATAAACAATTATGCACTGGCCTTCTCATTAATGCATGAAATAAAATTGTAAATTAATAGCAGCATATATTGTAGGCAGCATGTATTGTCTATGCATTCTCTTTCATGCTGTATCTACGCGTTTCGCGGGGTATCAATTATTTCCCAAACAAAGTATTTATGCTTTGTGTTGATAATCAAGCCAGTTCTCAGGAACGATGAGAACTGACGTGCAGTTGTATGAAAAACACACCAAGAATGTGAAGTTCATCGAGGTGAGCTATACAATGTGATGTTCTAACAGGAATTCACTGACGACGGGCGACCCTTGGTTAACACTCGAGACAATGGCTGGAAGCGGGCGATGGAAAAGGCGGTGCGAAGGTGTGTGCCGTGTTACGAAGAGTTAGTGGAAATTGCAGTGAAAAAATTATATTGTGGCACAAAAAACCTTCTACAACCGCTTCATGACAAAGAAAACCAAACTGACGGTTGTCCATGCAACTTCCATCTCAGTCAAAGCTAGCTACTGACATAGCCACCACTGATGTCATATAAAGCGATATTACTGATGATCCTGCTACTGTTCACCCTATATGTGAATGATCATCAAATACGCAGAAAACGTTATGTATTTAGACGATGACTTCATTGTTGTAAAACATGACAACACGTGGTACGCAGAGAAGGTAAAGGACACCATCTTTGTTAAAGACACCAGCGCGAGATTAGTTCAAATAGGAAAAGCGGGATATAAAGAATGGGAAATGCTATATCAAGTAACATCACAGACCTCTATCGGCAGTGTGAATAACATTCTGGCCAACGACAACATAATTCTGTATAATCATGATATATTTGAACAATACGTGCTGTTATTCTAAAAGTATAAATATCTAAACGCTGTATCGATTTATTTTTTGTGGCGACGACAACAATTCACGTTTCTGGGTCTTTGCGAACGTATGCGACCATCTTCAGGTAACACTTGAATGAAGCGACTAATGGATTGTGGAGGGAGGAGTGTTGCCGTAAATACCTTGGCCGGTATGGTATCACCCTGTCGTGCTCCTCTCTTGGTGTTGATCTTGTTGCTCTTTTTGTGTAAGTGGACTGTCACCGAGCTTTTAGACATGCATATATTAGCAACTAGAAATCTAACACGGAAGCCCATTATTTGATTTATCTCGAGTATTGTACTGGTGGTAACACATTATAGTTTCATATCATGATATACAACCGGATGTCCTCTTCGTGTAATTCTCATAGAAGTTAAACCTTCTAGAGTGATTTTGATACATTCTGGATCCTCTGAGGTTTCTTTCAGACACAAGCTCTATCTGCCATCAGTGTTTCTCGTTGTTTGCTAGTCAGCATGATGTTTGCGTTATCTTGTCGAGTTTTAGAACAGCACCAAAAATCAACACAGGACACAACCAACACAGGTGTAGTTTAATGCCACTGTAGTTGTTGCTACGATGACGCGAACTATTAACATATCTTCGTTCAACTAATGTTGCAGTATGAAACTATTCTCACACAAATGGCAACTGGACAACATATTCATTCAATTGTTGAAGGTATACGGTAGGTAGGCCAACATCATAATTAATTTATTCTAAAATCTGGACGATAATTGTTTAACATCATCTATTTAAAATATAAGCAGTTTGAATTCAACCTAAATTACGAGTCAGAGCAGTCAGTGGGAACTAGTGGCTACAAATACACAAACAGTTAGCAAAAATTATAATTTTCTTATGTCCTTATCAAACATTGGGATTAATACATAATATTAGTCAAATGTCAAAACAAAATTGTAGTTAATCAGTGTGGTCCTGCAAACTAGTTCAATGGTAGCTTCCAACTTAATTTGTGTATTTGTTTCTTCCATTTGTCGATCATGATTATCTGGTGTGCCTTTGATAACTCCCGCGATTTCGAACGCGAATGTACCTCTGGCGACACAGATACTACGTGATCCGCCTGTGATGTCGACCCTCCGGGACCTGTCTTAGATGTCGATCCTACATGATCTGTCTTTGATGTCGACCCTCTCTGTGATTTTGATCCTGCATGATCCGTTTGTGATATCGACTTTTCGAGAACCGACGTCGACTCATTGTGATCTATTTGTGATATTGATCCTCTGTGATCCGTCAACCCTGTCGACCCTGCTTGTTCCGTCTGTGATGTCCAGCCTGCGTGATCCGTGTTTGATGTTCACCTTTCACGATCCGTTGGCGACGACAACCAGCCAACCAACCAGCCAGCCAGCCAGCCAGCCAGCCAGCCAGCCAGCCAGCCAGCCAGCCAGCCAGCCAGCCAGCCAGCCAGCCAGCCAGCCAGCCAGCCAGCCAGCCAGCAAGCCCAGTCAGCCAGCCAGCCAGCCAGCCAGCCAGCCAGCCAGCCAGCCAGCGAGCCAGCCAGCAAGCCAGCCAACCAGCCAGCCAGTCAGCCAGCAAACTAGCCAACCAACCAACCAACCAACCAGCCAACCAACAAACCGCGCAGCCAACCAAACACGTATAACCAACCATGCGACGAGCCAGACTGACATCAACTGAGAGAGAGTGACTGAAATAAAGGTATTACATCGCTTGAATGTAGGAAAAACAATATATACTCACCCACGTGTAGAAGTGGGCTGCCACTCTGCTGTACTCCGTGATCTCGGCATCATCATAGGCGTCAAGGATGACCTTTGTTCGAAGCGCCGACACATTGTCCAGCTGCGTGATGTCGAACTCTTCAATCCGCCGCTGAAGACTCTCTTTCCCCCTTTTCCCGATCCACTCTCCCACTTGCTTCCCTTCCTCACAAGGGAAGCAGAAGACGGTTAAGAACCGGTGATATTTAAACATGACAGAGTCGGTCAATTAGCTAGACTTCTTTGGATAATGGTAAGTGCTTCCCTTTCGAGACGCCTAGGACTGCCTGCCTCTTTCTATGTGCATTCCTTTCCGCTGAACTACCAATTGGCGTTGTATAGTTAGTGTTAATTTTAGTGTTATGCTTATTGTACAAATTGAGTTGTCAGTCATTCCCCTAGTGGCGACACTATGGGGAGATGCTAAAATGATGCTCTGCAGCATGCAATTACGAATTTTCTAGAGCAATTACATTTTCATGGAATCGAGTTTAATTTCAACATGTTGTATTAGTGACTGCCAATGTTTTATTGTCCCATGGGAGGGTATAAACTAGTGTATTATCTGACGACAATACCATCTTACAAGCTCTATTTATTGTAAACGATGTCAAGGAGTAGAGGTTAGAAACTGAACCGTTACACACAGTGTAGCGCGATGTTGCAGGGTGGTGCCACGAACAAAGACTTGGAAGTGACCGGTCTACGACAGCTAACACCCATCAGTGTAGCAACTAACAAATGACAGCAGTTGTCACTTTTATGGTATTTTGAATTTGTAGCGCAGCTTCAACAAGTAAAAAACATTAAATACTTACCGTTATGTTTTTCAAATACATTTTCAATGGGTAGATTAGCGGTCAATTGTCCAAGGAAACGAAGGAACACAGACATAGACTAGTAGATCTCGGCACGTAGAAGGAAATATAATTACAGTGGCTTTGAGGTTGTGCGATTGTGGCACTGGCTCGTGTATCCACTGTCTCACCTTCAAGTCGTCGTCTATGCAACAAGCTCAAAATGAGTCGCGTAACCAAAATTGTTTATCGTTTTTTTGCGCAGATAACATCTAAATTATGCATAAACATGCAAGACACAAGTAGCAAGAAAGTACTTATGGGAAATTAATACGTTTTGATACGGTACACCTCGAATGTATATTGGCTTACAAAGAATCCTATTAAGTGAAATAAGACAAATGGGTGTGTGTGTAAGTGTGTGTGTGTGTGTGTGTGGGTGTGTGTGTGTGTGTGTGTGTGTGTGTGTGTGTCTGTGTGTGTGTACGCGCGTGAGTGTGTTCATTTTTAACTCATAGTCATGTACAAACTATTCGTCATGACGACATATGTCGATTGCGGAGATAGTCTTACGCGAAGCCCCAGACAGCGATACAGGAGATGATGAGAGCTATACTGCGTCTGCTGGGAGAACAAGACGATGACTTGAAGACAACTTCGTTCTGCTGAGGGTAATAATCTTGTCGTTGCTTAAATCTTGTTTACAACTTATCGACGGCTAAGTTACCCTATTATCACTCACTATACTAAGGTGTTCTAAAATACTTTAACTAGCTAACTTTAAGCACAACTGCTACTCAATATATGTTTACTGCAACTTTATGAATGATATTAAGGCAAGAATAATACTTATCAATCAGTAATTCCACTTGTTTATCAACTTTTCTGCACCACCAATTTCTACGATCTATCTCCGCCAAATATAGCCTCGAACCTACGAAACCCAGTGTGTGACCATCTGAACACGTGGCTTCACTGACGTGCTGGACAAGATTGAAAGAATTGAGTAGCTCAAGTAGCGGTCGTTTTTCAGTTTCAACGTCATATTTGATATTAAAATCACCGACAATGCAGGAAGGAATCACACCATCTTTGTAGACGACGGTGGCCGGTATAACGTGTACAAGTTACATTTCCTGGAAATGTCACCAGTTCAAATGAAACATAGTTCGATGAAGGAATCAGCTTGGACGATAATGTGTTTCTGTGTAAGGTGGCCACACCTCCTCCCCGACCCGTAACACGTGATCCGTTGATACAAGTGTAACCAGTCGGCGTTAATTCCGCAATTACTGGTTTGTCGCTAGACTTCTTCAACCACGTCTCGGTAATCGCAAGTATATCAAGTATATCAAGTATATCAATATCATGATCTGTTACAAATTCACTAATTGTGGTGGCTTTATTTCGGACAGATCGAGCGTTCAGGAGTGCAGTTGATCGTCGATGGTCTAGTCGCACCATTCGTCGTGACGCGGATTAGGTTGCGTGTTGAGAATGCAGCAGACAAGTTGACCGTCGTACTACTCGGCTTGGTAAAGGTTACCGGTCGTGTTGTTGTAATTACCGGTATATGCCGTTGATTGTGGGCACCCCCACGGCAGCCCCGGTGGGTGGGTCGGTGGAGTGCCACGCTGCTCTCCAGGCAGCATTGTTGAGACGGGTGTCTCTGCAAGGGCGGAAACAATGCAAGCATTCTGCGGTGAATGTCGTCATGCTTGACTTGAACACACTTGACTTGTAAACAGCAGTGGTTGTGCATGACCGCACCAGCATGGTAGGGTCACACAGGTGCAAACAGCAAACTTAAAAAGTCATCAAATCATAAAAAGACGAAAACACTTGCCTTAAAAAACAATCAGACGAATGTCTGGTGTGTTCATAAAACTATATGAAAATTGGTGACGGTGTGAACTCCCTAAGTGACAAAAATCAGCGATGCTCCAGAGACTATATTCGGTGCAGCCAGTTAGGCGCGACCTTCTCCAAGAGTTCCTTCGGTCTACAGTCCAGCGCTTTATAGTCCGGTTATAATGAACTTATCATCATATCAACAATCTAATGTTTGACGAGGATATATCATAATATTTATATTACAACATCCACTCTGCTTAATTGTATCACTCAGTGATATAAACTCTGTGTGATCTATTGGACGTATTTAAACAAATTAAAATGGCTGATGGTTCCTTCATTCGTTGGGATGTAATACACATTATTGTAGCTCTGGCTTCAACCTAAAATATCACCGTTATTTTTAATAACACACGACTTAGGGGGGGGGGCGCGATAGTGTAGTGGTTAGCACATCCGCCTGACATGCCGGCGCCCCGAGTTCAATACCCGGACCGGGCAGGTATGGTATATTTGGTGTAAAAACCTGGCTCTCAACATTGGGGACTGTGTATCCCTCGTGAATCGGAGATCACGTTAATGTCGGTCCCGTCTCAATTTGGGACGTAAAAGAACCACTGAGGACGACAAGCACCCTGGCAGTGACCACCCTCAGTGCCAGAATAGAAAGGTCGGTTTGGCGATAATGTTCTGAAAAAGGCTGGCTAGTTGAATGAGACCTCATAAGATCATAACATTGTAACCACAATATATACAGACTAGTCAGTTAATAGAACGTTGCCGAGTGCTGGAAACAACTAGGAAACTAGGAGACTTGTCGTGATATAAAGATTCTCGCCTCTCGGTCAAATATACCTAGGCCCTGTCACACAATGACATATTCCGGCCAGTAGTGCCATCTGACTGTAACAGTCAAACATGGTATCTGCGTCACGACTCCAATCCCAGCGCAGGTGACTAACCGATATTAATTTGTGGCAGTCTATCACTCTATCACACTAGCAACATGGCATCAACTCGTGTTCTTTGTTGTTTCACTACGAGCGTGTTTCTGTGGTGCATCCTGACATCAACGGCTGAAGCAGGTAAGTGGTGATGCTAACAGCAAAATAGGAGCAGGACTGATACAGAGGTAATGCTCACAAAACGTGACCTTTAACCAAACGTGTGATACATCAAGACTCCAATCCCAGCGCAGGTGACTAACCGATATTAATATGTGGCAGTCTATCACTCTATCTCATTTGCAACATGTTCGGCGTGGCATCAACCCGTGTTCTTTTTTGGTTCATTACGAGCGCGTTTCTGCGGTGCTTCCTGAAGTCACCGGCGGAAGCAGGTAAGTGGCGGAGCTGTGAGAAAGAAAAGGAGCAGGACTAATACAGGGGCAATACTAAACAAACGTGACATATATCCCAATGTGTGATACATTTGTAGTCCCTTCGTAATTTGATTGTACATTTGGTAAAGGCTGGACTTATTAATAATTACGTACCATAATGTGAATAAGACGGTGGTCTAGCTATGATCTTTAACTCTCTACAATCGTGCCCACCCGTGTATTTGTGTGTGTGTGTGTGTGTGTGTGTGTGTGTG
>CM034532.1:59041922-59093868 GCA_020002185.1 Paraescarpia echinospica
TAAATACATTCTGATATGGCACCTTGCAAGCGGCAACTCAGGGCAAAACGACATTTAGTTTGCAACGACTGCCAGAGCTGGGTGGATTTTGCGTTGTCTGGCTGTCCAAAATCATGGGCAGAGACCAAAGATGACGGATTCACCTTTCGGTGTATGGGGTGTTTGAGGGTGGAATGTCTGATGAAGGAGGTGTGTAAGTTGGCGGATATAGTGAAGGAGATGGAGGTGAGACTCAACATAGAAATAGATGGAGCAGAGAGGGATGACGCGGAGAGAGTTGAGAATTCTACAACACAGAAGGAGCAGAGTTGTGACACGGAGACTGAAGAAAGGAAACTGAGAGGAAGGTAGGTGACCGGTGTGAAGGAACAAGAAATTTAGAAGACAGAGGGACGGAGGAAAAGTGTTCGGCAGAGGAAAAGAAAACGGGACAGTGGGGATAGATCAACAGGTAGTCAGACTGAAGAGAACAAGGAGAGACGCGACAGCGATACAGGTGGTGAAGAGGTAGATACCACAGAGGCAGTTGGTAAGACTGTGAGACAGAAGACTGATGGAAGAAGACAGAGTGTTCAGCAAAAAAACAGAAAACATGAGAGGCGTGAAGGTGACAGGGGAGAAAGTGATCTTAGTGAAGGAGGTAGCCGAGGAAAAGGGACGGGAGAGGAGAGAAGAAAATGTGATGGGAGGAAAGATGAAGGGACGAAATGAAGTGAGAGTAAATGTGCTAGAAGAGAAGATGACAAGAGGAAAGGTGACAAGAGAAAATGCGACAGAAAAAGAAGAGAATGGAAGAGAATGTGACAGGAGAGAAGACGGCAAGAGGAAAAGACAACAACCAGACATATGCAATCCGGAGGAGATACTCCGAGGCAGTGATTGAGGGGCAAGGAGAAAAGAGAGAGTGTTTATGGACGATTCAATTCTGAGAAAAACAGACACGACTATGCGAAGGGAAGGAAGTTGTTGTATGTCTACCGGGGGCTAGGATAGAGCATATGATCGAAAGGGTAGAGAAGGTATTGGGGCATGGCAAGGGAGGGTTTATACTAGTACACGTAGGGACAAACAATGCAGCCAAGGAGGGAACAACTGGGATAGTTCGGAAGTACAGACATCTAGTGAGGAAGCTAAAGAAGACAAGAGTGGAACAGGTTGTTCTCTCAGGAATGTTGCCAGTAATGGGAGGAAGGGGGGGGGGGCAACATACAGAAACTGTAAGAGGATGGCGATCAAGGCACTAGTTGAGCAGATGTGTGAAGAAGAGGGCGTGGGATTCATAGATTTATGGAGGTACTTTGTTGGGAGAGAAGATATGTACATGAGAGATAGCCTCCATCTAAGTGGAAAGGGGACAGCAGTATTTTCAGAGAATCTGCTGCGATCTGTTGACAGTGGGACAGGTTGCATCTATTTAAACTAAATTCGCTGGGGGGGGGACTCGGAGAGAAGCCTGAAACTGGAGGACATAGATAAAGACAGCAAAAATAATTCAGCAAAGAATAATCTGGAAAACTGTTCTGAAGCTGGATATAAATGTGTTTGTTTAAAGGCAAGGAGTGTAGTAAATAAAAGAAATGAACTAGACATTTTGGTAGAAGATATTGACCCTCACGTAATAGGTATAACCGAATCATGGGCAACCACCGATATATCAGATGCCGAATTGGGACTGACAGGATATGTAATGTTTAGGAAAGATAGAATAGGAAGAAGGGGAGGTGGAGTTATTTTATATATTAAAGAATCTATCCAGGCTTATGAAATGAAATTAGACAGAGAAGCAGATTGCGGAGAAGCTGTTTGGTGTAACATAGTTACAGGAAACTCAACGTTAATGGTTGGATTAGTTTATCGAAGTCCAAACATAAGCATAGAAGAGAATGAAAAAATACAAAACGCTATAAGGGAAGTGAGCAAACGGGACTGTGTTATTATGGGGGATTTTAACCATGGGCATATAAAATGGAAATCTCTACAGAGTATGGGTAGTGAGGACCACAAGTTTTTAGTTTTAGTACAAGATAGTTTCCTTTCTCAACATGTGCTAGAACCAACCAGGGGAGAGAATGTGTTAGACATAGTTTTTTCCTCACAGAATGAATTAATTGACAATGTTAGGATATGTGAGCCACTGGGGAATAATGATCCCAACCAGATACATTTTACCATCAAAGTAAAATCAGAAAGGAATAGTAAAAAGCAGTACAGGAGAAATTCCACAAAGGAAAATATAAGGACATCAGGAAATATTTAGCAAAGATAGACTGGAATAACACACTGAAGAATAAGAGAGCAACAGAATGCTGGAATATCTTAACGAGTGAAATTGAATGCATCATCGTCAAATTTGTTCCCTTAAAAACACGGGAAACGGTCCAAAAAGAAACACTTATCGAAAGAAGCCATTAGAAAAATTAAGTATAAACAAATGATGTGGAAGTTATATAGACGTATTGGAAATGACGAAGACATTTATAAAGAAGCACTAAACCAAGCAACAGCTGAAATTAAAAATTCAAAGAGAACCTATGAACATAAATTAGCTTGTAATATAAAACATGACAGCAAGAGTTTTATGCGTATGTTCGAAACAAACAGAAAGTTCAGGATGAGGTCGGTCCTCTAGAAGATAGTGCTGAAAATATAATATCAGAAGGATTCTTAATGGCAGAAGACCTTAATGAGTATTTTAGTTCAGTGTTTATCAGAGAAGACTCTAGTTCACTGCCAGTACCAGAGGCTAAGTTCCAGAGGGCAGAATCAGACTATTTAAGACAGTTAATTGTAACCCCAGAAGTGGTAGCTAAGAAAATTAGGGCTATGGAGGATAATAAATCACCTGGAGTGGATGGTATTCCACCCAATCTACTATTGGAAATTGTAGAACTAATTAGCATACCGCTTGCAACAGTTTTAAACTTGTCATTAGAAGAGGGAGTGGTACCTTTAGAATGGAAAAAAACAAACATTATACCGTTATTTAAAAAGATTCGAGAAACAAGTCAAACAATTATAGACCAGTTAGTTTAACATCGGTGATTTGTAAATTATTAGAAAGAGTAATTAAAGATCACATGGTGGATTTTCTTGTTAAACATAACTTGAAAAACCCATCACAACATGGGTTTCTAAAAGCGAGGTCATGCTTAACAAATATGTTATGTTTTTTGGAAGATATCATTAAGTGGGTAGATGATGGATCACCAGTAGATGTCATCTACTTAGATTTTCAAAAAGCTTTCGACAAAGTGCCACATCAAAGATTACTGGTTAAACTAAAGGCCCATGGCATACGAATCGGGTAGTTGGTGATGGGGAGGCTTCAAACTGGAAATCAGTTTTGAGTGGGGTTCCACAGGGTTCAGTACTGGGACCTATATTTTTCTTGATATATATAAACGATTTGGACGATGATATAGCTAGCAAGGTGTTGAAATTTGCAGATGATACAAAAGTGTTTAGAATGATTAAAAGTGATGGAGATAGACAGCATTTACAAAATGATCTTGACAGGTTGACCAAATGGTCTGAAAAGTGGCAAATATTGTTAAATTTTGGGAAATGTAAATGCCTTCACACTGGACATGGGAACGAATATGTAGAATATACAATGGGGACTGTACTAAGTACTACTGTAAAAGAAAAAGACTTAGGGCTGACAATTAGTGCTGACATGAAGGTTTCAGAGCAGTGTGGAATTGCAGCTTTAAAAGGAAATCAAATCCTTGGATTGATTTGGCGAAATATAGCATATAAAGAAAAAGAACTTATAATACCGCTGTACAAAACAATAGTTAGGCCTCATTTAGAATATTGTATACAAGCGTGGAGGCCATACCGCAAGAAGGACATAGATATGCTAGAAAGAGTACAGAGGAGAGCGACTAAAATGATACAAAAACTGAGGGATCTTAGTTATGAAAAACGCCTAAAAGCATGTGGTTTAACAATACTAGAGACCTCGAGATTGAGAGGAGATCAGATAGAAATGTTTATAATATTGAATGGTTATGAAAATATTGATAGAAATATGTTTTTTTCAGTTAAGAAAGATAGAAAGACTAGAGGACATGAAGTTACATTAATAAAGGAGCAGTGTAGATTAGACGTAAGAAAGTTCTCACTTTCACAAAGGACTGTGAATGAATGGAACAGATTATGTGATGATTGTGTGGGTGCTAGAAATGTGAATATGTTTTAAAATAAAATCGACACATATCTCATAAGGGCTGGATATATGTAGATAAAAGGGTTGGTCTCTCGATAAGCGAAAGGGCTTCCTTGTCCATCTGCCATCTAGAGGTAATTCTGTGGATGGCAATCTTGTTAAATCTTGTTAAATCTTGTTAAATCTTGTTAAATCTTGTTAAAGTGTTGGTACGTCAATGGATCGCCAGATAGGGCATCCCCGACATCATTACGTCAGACCGGGGATCGCAGTTCGTCACTGATTTGTGGCGGGAGGTTTGCCGTTTGATGGGAATTACCCGCGACCCAACTACCAGTTGTCATCCGCAACACAATGGAAAAGTCGAGCGGATGCATCGCTGTTTGAAAAACGCGCTCCGCGCCCGTCTGCTTGGCAGTGCAAACTGGCTTGCCGAGTTATTATGGGTGATTCTCGGATTGCGTGCGGCAAAAAAACCTGGACACGGGTGTCTCGCCATCCATAATGGTAATCGGCCATCAGCCTGTGTTGCCGGACCATTTAGTCGTTCAGCGAGCCATCATCGACAATGCGTCAGTGTTCGGCAGAGAGTTGGCATCGGCCATGACACCACAACGGTTCCCATACAACATGTGGCATGGGAGGCCTAAAGTGCGCACTTCATGTGCCGCAGGTCCTTTGGACCGCAAAGAAAGTGCTCGTTCGTGTGGATAAAGTCCAACCTTCACTCGAACCGAAATATACGGGTCCTTTCGTGTTGTGCGCTGTTGGGGAAAGTGTTTTCGAATACGCTTCGAACACAAGGATGACAATGTGTCTGTTGACAGATTACGTCCGTTTTACGAGATGGACACCAATTGTCAGACCCGTCAAGTTACCGACAAGACGGACAATTGTAAAATTACAAATGGAGGAAGAAGTGGTGTCGTTCTAGGCTCACAAGAACAGTGCGTAAACCAAACCGATTGGGGATATTGTTGGTAAATTGATTATCACGAACGTTACATTCGTAACTGGCGCGGGATCATCTGAAGAGACTGTAAACAGGTAGAACTAAATGGACAGTTGTGAGGTTTGTAGCATAAGGAAACAAGAGAGAATAATGTCTAGTTGTTAACCCGTGTTGTTTCATCATCGCTATAGTGTCTCTTGCTAGTAATTAGAACACGCTAGATAGTTATTATAATATATGTAATACAGGATTCTGCCAACACTATTGAGCGATGGTCTTGTAATAATGACCTGCGCATCAATACGAGTAAGACAATAGAAATGGTTATATGTTTCGGTAAAGATAGAACATTTGTAGAATCTCTGCCGTATATTGATATAAATGGGACATATATTGAGAGAGTTACTCAAGCAAAAGTTCTCGGCGTAACTATATCATCGGATTTAAGTTGGAATGCACACGTACATGAAATAGTATCAAAAGCAAGAAAGAGAGTGTACATGATCTATCAGTTGAAACGTGCTGGTATCAACCAAAATGACTTGGTTAGAATATATGTATATGTGATTAGACCAGTAGTTGAATATGCCTGGCCGGTATGGCACACGAACTTGCCTAAATACTTATCGGACAACATCGAGATAATTAAAAAAAGGTGTCTCAAAACTATATTTCCTGGATGTGTGTACGAGGATATTCTGGAGATGGTAAACTTACCAACGCTGCAAGATAGACGCAATGAACTGTGAAAAACGTATTTCGCTAGAATGAAGCATAGTGACCACAAACTGAATACGCTACTACCAAATATTCGAAATGTGCCGTATACACTAAGATCATTCAATGAGTTACCCGTCTCAATGGCGAACACAAATCGCTACAAAAACACATTAATTCCATGGTGTTTAGTACACTGCCATAACACTTAATGATTTTAGTGTATGTCTCAACAGTCAATTTTTATATTTAAACTATATGATTTAATTTTAGTGTATTTAAAGTATCTAATTTTTTAATGAAAGATAGTAATGCAATGTACACGTTTTAATATAAAGCGCCTCATACTGAGTTAGTTGCGTCACGGGGCGATTTTGCGTAATTTACATAACAGTATCCTTGGTTTTGCGTTATTTTATTGAGTACAACATGTTTTATGAGTATTGTAACATAATGTTGTGTCGTATTGTAACATAATGTTGTGTCGTATTGCAACTTGTAACAGTATGAAACTTGTGTGATTTGGGGCTTTTATGGTGAATGTATGTACAATCCAACTGAAAAGTTGCAAATAATAATAAATTTATTCTTATTCTTATTATGATTTTGTTGTCGGGCATATATTAAAGATTAAGATGTGTTTTTCATAAAACATAATATACTGACCTTCTCATTAATGCATATCACTATAAATTGTAGATTAATAGCAGCATGTGTTGTCTATGCATTCTCTTGTATGTAGTATCTATGCGTTTCGCGGGGTATCAATTAATTATCAAATAACGTGTTCATGCTTTGTGTTTTTAATAAAGCCAATTTTCACTAACAATGAGAACTGGCGTGCAGTCGTATGGAAAACACACCAAGAATGTGAAGCTCATCGAGGTGAGCTATGCAAAGTGATGTTGTAATATGGAATTCACTGAAAACTCGAGACAATAGCTGGTGGAAACGGCGGTGCGATGGTGTGTGCCGTGTTACAAAGAGTTGTTGGAAATTGCAGTGAAGAAATTATTTGTATTGTGTCACAAAAAACATTCTACAACCGCTTCGTTACAAAGAAAACCAAATTGACGGTTGTTCATGCATCTTCCATCTCAGTCAAAGCTACTAACATAACCACCGCTGATGTCATATAGAGCGATATTATTGATGATCCTGCTACAACTCCCATATGTGAAAGATCATCAAACACGCAGAAAACGTTATGTATATAGACGATGACTTTATTGTTATAAAACGTGATACCACGTGGTACGTAGAGAAGGTAAAGGACGCCATCTTTGTTAAATACACCAGCGCGAGATTGATTAAAATACAAAAAGACGAATACAAAGAATGATAAAAAAATTATACTTATCGTTAAAACAAAATATGTGTTAACCAATTATTCTGTGTCTGCTGTTGGGACTGTTAAGAACACGTTGTGTTAATTGTGTTATGGTTAAGTCAGAAACGAAATTGCAAATAAAAATATGTTGTTGAATATGTTTGATCATTTGTTTTCTGTCAAGCTAGATATGAAGTATTCTCGATAAAGCGATGAAGTTAATATAAACATATCATTAGCTATTGGACTAAAACCCAATTATAACAAATATCTGCGATACCCGCGAAACATATTTTCTAGGTCCGCATTGATCATATTATTAATGATCCCATAAAACAAATTGGATACAATTGAAAGCCATATTTGTCTATATCGTCTTAACTAACAAAATTATTTTCTACGCACAACATTAGTAAACATACAACATTTGACATGGTATGATATATGAAGTAGAAGGAGTTCAATCAAATATGGTCAACTTAAGCAACAAGAAAACTATTAAACCGTGCGTTGACAACTGATGAATTTACATTACACATGACGTTTTATGTATTCTATATAAAAGCAAGCCAAACAAATACGTAATGCCTAATATTCTCTTTCTAATTTTATTTCATCAGACTGGATAGCTTCTTTAATATATAAACTAACTCCACCTCCCCTTCTTCCTATTCTATCTTTCCTAAACATTACATATCCTGTCAGTCACAATTCAAATCGTTGATATATATTAAGAATAATATAGCTCCCAGTACTGATCCCTGTGGTACCCCATTCAGAACATTCAAAACTGGTTTCCAATTTGAAGCCTCCCCATCAACAACTACCCGTTGTCTTCTGTCAATCAGCCATTTTTCTATCCAGATAATTAGACCATTTCCTATGCCATAGGCCTTTAGTTTAAGCAGTAATCTTTGATGTGGCACTTTGTCGAAAGCTTTTTGAAAATCTAAGTAGATGATATCTACTGGTGATCCCTCATCTACCCACTTAGCGTGACCTTGCTTTTAGAAACCCACGTTGAGACGGCTTTATCAAGTTGTGTTTAACAAGAAAATCCACCATGTGATCTTTAATTAGTCTTTCTAATAATTTGCAAATCACCGATGGTAAACTCACTTGCCTATTGTTTTCTGACTTGTTTCTCGAACCTTTTTATATAACGGTATAATGTTTGCTTCTTTCCATTATAAAGGAACCACTCCCTCTTCTAATGAAGAGTTGAAAACTGTCGCTAGCGGTATAGTTCGCCCGACTATCGCCCTTGCTTAATGTTAACAACAATGGTACCTAAACAAAGTATGTAGGAGGTATTTTTTACACATATATTATCTTATGTAAAAAGTTTTATGTTTGATATTTTATTTCCTATATATTTTACCACATAACCAGGTGTGCTAAAACTTGTTTAAAAACTTAGCGAAGAATAAGTTACCCTTATTTCACTCACTAGACTAAAGTATTCAAAAACACTTTAAATAACTTTAAGCAAAAATGTTACTCAATATATGTCTAGTGCTACTATATGAATAACACTGAGGTAAGAATAATACTTACCGATCAGTAGTTCCACTTATTTTCACCTTTTCGCCTACCTATCAACCTACTAACCAATTAACCAACCAACCAGCCAGCTAACCAACCATCCAACAAATCAGCCAGCCAGCCAGCTAGCCTACCAACCAACAACACAACCAACCAACCTACAAGACAACCATTCAACAAACCAACCAATCAAACAACCAGCCAGCCAACCAACCAACCAAAAAAACAACCATTCAACCACCCAGTAAACCAAACTTCACTACAACCAATCAACCAACCACCCACCCAGCCTACCAACCAACCAGCCAACCAACCAACCAGCCAACCACCCACCCACCTAACCAACCAACTAAACACCACCCAACCAACCAAACAACTAAACAACCAGCCATCTAACCAGCCAACCAACCAACCTGCCAGCTAGCCAACCAACCAGCCAACCATCCAAACAAGCAACCAACGGGCCAGCTAACCAGCCAAGCAACAACTCAATCAGCCAGCTATCCAACCAACCAACCAATCAACCAACCAACCATCCAACTGCGCAGCCAACCTACCAATATAAACACAAAATGTCGAACTCTGCAATCCATCGTTGAAGACTCTCTTTCCCCCTCTTCCCGATCCACACTCCCATTTGCTTCCATTTCTCACGAGGGAAGCAGAAGCTGGTTATGAATCGGTGATATTTAAGCATGACAAAGAGAGTCAATCAGTCAATTAGTAGCTTCAGCTAGTCTGCTTAGCCAGCGAGTGACGTTCCTTTGTTATAGGAATATTCTGTCGTATTAAAACATATATTAAGCGCTAACTTTGGACAATGGTAAGTGTTTCCCTTTCGAGAAGCCTAGGACTGCTTGCCTCTTTCTATATGCATTCCTTTCCTCTGATCTACCAATTGGCGATGTATATTTAGTATTAATTTTATAGGTCTGTTCAGTGTACAAATTGAGTTATCTGTCATTCCCCAGGTGGCGACACTATAGAGGGATGTTAAAATTATCATCTGCAGAATGAAATACCGTACTTGGCGAGAGCAATTAAATGGTCACGGTATCGAGTTTAATGTCAACATGTTGTAATGGCGACAGCCAATGGTTTGTTATCACATGGGTGGGTGGAAGCTAGTGTAAATTTACCTGACGACGATACGATCGTATACGCGGTATTTATAATACATCGATAGTACGATTTTGGCACTGCCTCGTGTAGCCACTGCCCCGTGTATACACTGCCTCGTGTATCCACTGCCTCGTGTATCCACTATCTCACGTTCAGGTCGTCGTCTTGTTCTCCCAGCAGAAGCAGTGTCGCTCTCATCACCTCTTGTATCGCTGCCTGGGACTTAGCGTAAGACTTTATCTCCGCAATCGACACCTGTCGTCATGACGAATAGTTTGTACATGACTACGTGTTAAACATTAACACACGAGCGTACACCCGCACACTCCCACAGACACAGACACAGAAACACGCATACGCACACACACACACACACACACACACACACACACACACACACACACACACACACACACACACACACACACACACACACACACACACACACACACACACACACACACACACACACACACACACACACACACACACACACACACACACACACACACTACTACTACTACTACTACTACTACTACTACATCATATTATGTATTATAAATTTAGACAAACAATATGTATAATGGTTGCGCTAGCGTGAATAACTAATTTGCACAACTATTTTTGTCTAAATATTTTTAAGGAATTTTCTTGTTGGATGTGTATTTTGCGAGGTGTCACCGATCACTCATAATATGCCTCCTGTAGGCATTTGTTAACATAGCTTAAGCACCAAAGTGTAATAGTACAATGAGGATAACACAATAGTATGCTTTGGTAGTCTTGATTAAATAACTTATCAAGGCGTTATTTCATTGTGTCTTGCAATTTAACACAATAGTGAGTTTAGTTATTATGATTTTTTGTCGGGCATATATTAAACATTAACATGTGTTTTTCATTAAACATAATGTACTGACCTTCTCATTAATCCATGTCACCATAAATTGTAGATTAAAAGTAGCATACATTGTCTATGCATTCTCTTTGATGCAGCATATATGCGTTTCGCGGGGTATCAATTATTTCCCCTACAACGTTTTTGTGCTTTGTGTAGGTAATCAAGCCAATTTTCACCAACGATGAGAATTGACGTGCAGTAGCATGGAAAACAAATCAAGAAGGTGAAGCTCATTGAGGTGAGCTTTACAATGTGTTTTACTACCAGGAATTCACTGACGACGTGCGACCCTTGGTGAACACTCGTGGCAATTGCTGGAAGTGGGCGATGGAAAAGGCCGTGCGAAGGTGTGTGCCGTGTTACAAAGAGTTGTTGGAAATTGCAGTGAAGAAATTATTTGTATTGTGGTACAAAAAACATTCTACAACCGCTTCGTTACAAAGAAAACCAAATTGACGGTTGTTCATGCATCTTCCATCTCAGTCAAAGCTACTGACATAACCACCACTTATGTCATATAGAGCGATATTATTGAGAAGATATTAGTTCACTGACAGTACCAGAAACTAAGTTCAAGGGGGCGAAATCAGACTATTTAGGACAGTTATTTGTAACCACGGAAATGTTAGCTAAAAAAAATTAGGGCTATGAAGGATGATAAGTCACCTGGAGTGGATGAGATTCCGCCCAAACTTCTATTGGGAATTGTAGAACAAATGAGCGTACCGCTTGCAACTTTTTTCAATTTGTCATTAGAAGAGGGAGTGGTTCCTTTAGAATGGAAAGAAGCAAACATTATATCGTTATTTAAAGGTTCGAGAAACAAGTCAGACAACTATAGACCAGTGAGTTTAACATCGGTGATTTGTAAATTATTAGAAAGACTAATTAAAGATCACATGGTGGATTTTCTTGTTCAACATAACTTGATAAACTCATCTCAACGTGCGTTTCTTAAAGCGAGGTTATGCTTAACAGATATGTTATGTTTTTTGGAAGACATCACTAAGTGGGTAGACGAGGGATCACCAGTAGATATCATCTACTTAGATTTTCAGAAAGCTTTCGACAAAGTGCCTCATCAAAGTTTACTACTTAAACTATAGGCCCATGGCATAGGAAATGATATAATTAACTGGACAGAAAAATGTCTGATTGACAGAAGTCAACGGATAGTTGTTGATGGGGAGGCTTCTAACTGGAAATCAGCTTTGAGTGGGATACCACACGGATCAGTACTGGGACCTTCATTATTATTAATTTATATAATCGATTTGGAGGATGATATAACAAGCAAGGTGTTGACATTTGTGGATGATACAAAATAGTTTAGATGGATTATATGTGATGGAGATAGACCGTATTTATAAGATGTTCTTGAAAGGTTTGGTTCAAATGGTCTGAAAATTGGCAAATGTTGTTCAATTTCGAGAAATGTAATTGCCTCTTCACTGGATATGGGAACGAAGATGTAGAATATACAACGGGGGTACTGTACTAAGTACTATTATAAAAGAAAATGACTTAGGGTTAACCATTAGCGCTGATATGAAGGTTTCAGAGCAGTGCGGAATTGCAGGTAGATTCAAAGGGAAATCAAATGCTCCATTTAGAATATTGTATACAAGCGTGGAGGCCATACCGCAAGAATAACATAGTTATGCTAGAAAAAAATCAGAGGAGAGCGACTAAAATAATACTAACAATTAGTGAGTGAGTGAGTTTATTCAGTAAAATTCTATACATGCATTACATAATTAGAAAAAATATGACATATATATAATAATAATACCGAGGATAGCACATAAAAGCATACGTAGTACACTTATTTCCAATGTGGTCCTCAGTATATAAATACTGTTATAGTATGTAAAAAAAGATAAATAGTACGATTAAAAAAAATTATTATATATGTAAAAAACTGCAATATTAAAAATACAATAAATAAATAAATATTTTATATTAAATATTAAGACGCAGGGTAAAGATTGTGTTCATTGGCCACCAATCTACTATATAAAAGGGTCGTCACCTTTTTTCTAAAACTAATTTTAGATCGACATTGTTTTGTTTCGATTGGCAAGTTATTCCAGTGACATATGCCTGTATAAAGAAAAGAAGTTTGTCCAGAGCCCTATACTCTGGGAATAACACATGCCAATTCACTGGTTCTTGTGGGGTATCTATGATGAACCATTTAAACATTTGCTCTTAAATATACTGGTGCAATACCATTGATAATATTGAACATGAGGCCCAACTTTAACTGTTCTACTCTATATTCAACAGGCAGTATTCCAACGGTCTTAAATTCATCAGCACCAATATGGAACCTCGGTGAAGCATTTAACATAAATCTGATAATCTTATTCTGTGTACATTGCATTCTGCACTTAATTTGTTTCAATAATCCACTGTACCAAGTTGAACATGTGTAATCAAAATTGACATTGACTGAACGCAGATACTAGTTGTTTTTTTGTTTTGATACTAAACTTTCTGGCGTTCCTGTACAAACATTTAAGTTTATTTGAAGTTTTAGAAAAGATATCAGAAGCTATAATATCACCAGAAAGGGACTCATCTAAAGTCATCCCTAAATATGTGACACTTGACTTTGATTCAATGACATTTCCATTGCATACAACATTAAGATTGTTACGTTTGTTATCGATTAACCATTCACTGCCATGTTCCAGCAGGGAACTTAAAGTTGCCTCTATTCCTGCTAAATCCTTTCCCCAGGCAAGCAATACTGAGTCGTCCGCATATAACAATAGCTTGTATGTAACTGCAGCAGACATGTAATTTACATGTAACTGGAAGTGTATAGGCCCAAGTATTGAACCTTGTGGTACACCGCAAGTCATACCTTTTGTCCCAGACATTGTTCCATCGACATCGGTAACTTGTACTCTAGCCGTCAAATACGATATATACCAACATATAGAGTTCATTTGCACCTACACCCTTAAGTTTCTTCAAAAAAATCTACAGTATCAAAACCTATTTGCAAATCCAACAATACCATTCCTGTGTAATTGCCATTATTTCATACTTGTTTAGTGTAATCGGTTAGGTGGATCAAGTATGTAATAGTGGAATACGATGACCGAAAACCAGATTGAAATTCAAATAGTAGTTTATGTTCCATTAAAAGTCGCTTAGTTGATTGTAGACAATTTTTTCGAACAATTAAACAAATATACTTAACACTGAAATTGGTCTATAGTTCTCAACATCAGTTTTATTCTTCTTTTTATACAATGCAACAACCCTGGCCATCTTCAACTTTGCTAAATCTAGCAGGAAGTTCAAGTAAACCTGTTGCCTTACTAGCGCTTATGCTATTTAATATATTGGACACTTGTTCTACAGTTACACTGACTAGGCCAAACATATTATCAGAAACATTTTGTTTATGATAAAAATCAACAACATGAGCTTGACCAAATCGACCACAACATGATGGTAGCTTCTCAACGAGCGATGAAACACTAGAAGTAAAATAATCATTAAAATATTCCGCGGCCTTCCGTTTATCAAAGCATACTTCGTTTTCAATGTTCAGAGTAATACGTTTAGGTTTGGTTTTACATTTTGACGATGAACCAGCCTCTTTCAGAATTTGCCAGTTTTTTTTGTCGATTTTGATTTTGATTTGTACATAATGCTGAGATTAAGTTTTTTCTTTTTATATTTGACTTGATTTCTGTGATAGACAAACAGCCTGTAGTTTTCTTCTAAATTTACGTAGATAATTATCCCTTTGTCTGATTAAGTTAAGTATTTCGCTGGACATTCAAGGTTGTGTTCTTTGTTTAACTCGAACCTCCTTCTATGGGGCCAGTTTAATCAAGAACTGCTAAGAATTTTGATTTAAATTTGCCCCATGCATTATCAACATTGTTACAACTTAATACAGCTGTCCAGTCTACGTAATCTAGATTGTGTAAGAACTAATCTTTACTATAATGTTTAGAGCAACGAATTTGAAATGTTCTATGCTTGCTCACTGGGACTCTGATTACCTTTCTCGTACAATAGGTTATTAACTGGTCGCTAATCCCAACACTGAGAACACCTGACTGGCAAATTTTATCTTGATCAGTTATTAGAATAAGGTCAATAGCAGATTCACAAACAGTACATACTCTGATAGGTTCTGCAATCAATTGCGTAAAACCAAATGCACGTTCAAAATTGCACAGAGCATTACCCAGAACAATGTTTCTAGATGGCACCAACACATTAGTATTACAATTTCCAAGCAAAATGCATTCACTAAAATAGTTTCCTTCATTAAAGGACAATTCTAAAAGTTCGTAAAAGTTACATTGTCTCGGTGGCCTGTAACAGATTCCTGTTAGTGTGGGACGGGTTTTAGGCAGGAGGACGTCCGCCCACACAGTCTCCACGCCGTCGGTTAGTAAGTATTGACGTGGGTTAAACGCATGGTCGCTTCGGGTATACAGACAGGCACCACCTCTGTGCCGGTTGCGGTCATGATGGAGGACTGAATATTCTGGCAGTCCGACCTCCGAGTCCTCAACCGAGTCATCAAGTCACGTTTCACTTATACCAATCACTGCTGCCTTTGTTTTTGCAGCAAGTACATTGAGTTCATCCAGTTTAGGCAGTAAGCTTCTTGTGTTAAGGTGAATAAAATATAAACCTTTTCTTAGAAAACACTCGGATTGCTCGGAGTCAGCGTCAGATGGCGGGGTCGTGGTGTTGTCGGATGTCAGCTGTGAAGCTTGCAAAAGTCGGTTGTCAGATCGGCATCGTACAGAAAGAATAGTTCAATTCGTCTTGATCTCAGCTAGCACATCTGGTCAAGCGCGACGTGAAGCCAACGATCTCACTGTTGTTGTCTCGCATGACTGGTCACTGCTTGTTAGTGACACAGGTGCATCCAAAGAAGGTCAAAACGGTAAAATCAGAAAAAGTCACACCAACTTACTACAAGTACGTAGGTCCGATAAAGTCCTGGTGCAACCGTTGAGGTATATGTGAAGACTTAGCGCTATGTCATGACTCTAACTTGTATAGTACACAGTATTTAGAGAAGCATATTTTAGACGCAGCCACAGTGCAGCTTGGTCACGTGCATCCAAATAGAGGGATCGTGGTTATCAAAAACGCCTAAAAGAATGTGGTTTAACAATACTAGAGACCAGGAGATTGACAGGAGATCAGACAGAAGTGTTTGAAATATTGAATGGTTATGAAAATATTGATAGAAATATTTGTTTATATTAAGACAGATAGAAAGACTAGAGGACATGAAGTTACATTAGTGAAAGAGTAGTGTAGATTATATATAAGAAAGGTCTCATTTTCACAATAGACTGTAACTGAATGGAACAGATTATCTGCTGATTGCGTGGGTGCTAGTAGTGTGAATATGTTTAAAAATAAAATTGACACATACCTCAGAAGGGCGGGATACATGTACATAAAAGGGTTGGACTCTCAATAAGCCAAAGGGCTTCCATGTCCACCTGCCAGCTACAGTTAATTATCTGGGTGGCAATCTTGTTAAATCTTGTTAAATCTACCGATGATCCTGCTACTGCTCACCCCCATAAGTTATACATGTACATTACTCATGATGGTTTATGTATTCTATGTACAAGCAAGCCAAACAAATACGTTATGTCTAATATTATAGAGACACGAGATGTTGCAAGACGGACGGTCTATGTGTTCCACGTGGTATCTTCAACTTTTCAATATGTCTACTTTATCATATTAAAAAATGAAAACGATATATGAAAGTCCCCAAATCGACAATGTGTCCAGGTTTCGTGAGAATCGACCATATACACACAATATCAATATATATATCAATATATATATATATATATATAAGTATATACATATATATATATATATATATATATAACATGTTATCAATAATGACCCTTGTATATGAAGATATCGGTAATAGTCAAGTTAAAAGAATTTACTTGGTTTTCTAAATATTAATAAGTGATAAATCAACAAAAACTATGTTAGCAACAGTTTATATATATATATATATACATATATAATATATATACATATATATACTGTATATATATATATATATAAGCTGTTGCTAACATAGTTTTTGCTGTTTTATATATATACATATATATATATATTATATATATACAGTTTATATATATATATATATATTATAAACTGTTGCTAACATAGTTTTTGCTGTTTGATCACTTATTAATACTTAGAAAACCATTTAAATTCTTTTAACTTGACTATTACCGATATCTTCATATACAAGGGTCATTATTGATAACATGTATGTGCGTAGTGACATATTACATACACTTTGTAAATATTCGTAGCATCATTAGATCGATACTAAACACAATACTATTACGTTTGCCAAATCGTTTGGAAAGAAAAATCACAACGAGTGGTTCGGCAATATTGTACCTGACCATCAACCCTGCACAGCAGGGAACAAGGAGGAGAGCAACAACAAATCGTATAGCCACTACAACAATACTTCTTGTTACCTGGATCATCTCGACAACAGTCTGCCGCATCTTGTCGATACATCTCAGTTTGATGAGTGTCTCTCGGGCTTGCTTCAGGAACAGATCAAGATGGCTGCTCAACTGCTCGCGGTCCACTTTCTCCATGGCCTGCTCCAAGCGGGGTCGACTCCGGATCGACATTGCTTGCGACAAAGCTGCAAGCGACAGCGATGTGCCTCTACGATTAGGACGCTACTATATGCTACAATTGCAGTACTATGCAAGTAGATTGGCAAATATGTTTCTGTTTGCCGCGATGATATTCGTTCATCAGATGGATTGCAAATGGCAACCGTTTGGTTGGCTACATGGGTTATCCATTTAACAAATACAAGCCATATGTATCATATTATCTCTTTACTACTTCTATCGCTACTGCTACCACTAGTGCTACTACTGGTACTGTCGTTGCCATTCCCAGTGCCCCTACTACCAGTAGCCCTACTGTTGCCGATGTTATTACAAATGTTGTGTTTAATACACATGTACAAGTTATGGCCGAGTTGGGTGAAGTGATTAATAAGTACTACACTTCTATCTTCCACCAATTCCATATGAAAATGTTTATGTATTGTATATTGCGTGTAGTTTGCTTTGAATGACTTTTCCACTTGGAAATAAACAATCATTCAAGTAATCAATCCATCAACGCCGCAACCGCTGCTGTCGCTGCAGCTGTTGCCGCCACTCCTACCACTACTACCACGATGACCACACGCACAAACACCACCATAATACTTATAACAAGAAATTGATATATGTGTTGATCTCTCTCTGTCTCTCTCTCTCTCTCTCTCTCTCTCTCTCTCTCTATATATATATATATATATATATTGATACGATACCGACCATTTTGGAACAATCTTGCAACTATTTTGGGACAATTTAAAATTGTTGAACTTCACCTATGTTCCAAAAAAGTCAAAGCCTCTCATAATTAGAAAAGAAATGTGTGATGTATTTTTATTGTGTATGTCCGTTGTGTACACTATCATAATGTTGAAAATATGTAATATATCAAATAGCATTATTTTGCCCTATATATTGACTCCAACTTTTGCATAAAGTCTCCAGCATTAACTGTCAACATGGTATACAAGTTTAATTGTCTTCCATGAAGAAATAAAACAAATGCAAACATGTATATATAACATTGTGAAATTTATTTTATCCATCGCTGTTTTCCTTGACCTTGGCCTTGGGTCGAGTGGCCCCGGAGACTATATAAACGACTTCCGTCTATGACATTCGCTATTGACGGAGACGGGTGAGTTCTTAAGAATAATTTTGTTAGTGAGTTTAGTGTTATCAACAAGTATATATGTGTGTGTATATAGACATATATAAATATAAAACTGTTTATGTTTATTTATTCGAAGTGGTGGCGTGACCCAGAGGAAGTGTCGCCGTTTGCGTGTTATACCGACGTCTCGCACCGATTCACGTGACACGCGAACAATTTACACAGCGTAGATCATCATCATCATCATCATTGTGCAGCCGTAGTGTCCCGTGATTGGGCGAAGGCCTCAGCATGTCGTTTCCAAATCTGCCTGTCTTGCGCTATCCTCTGCCAGTTGGTGCCCTTCCAGTACTCGTCTAGTTCGTCTCTCCACCGTCTCGCTGGTCTTCCTCTAGATCGTTTCCCTTCGTAAGGTCTCCAGTTTGTGATAGGCGATGTCCATGGGTTATCTCGTAGTCTGCTAATGTGCCCTGCCCAGCGTAGATAGGACCCACGATTTTTGACGTAGGCATTTTCGACGAGATTTGGATTTCGACGGTATATTTTCGTAAGTACTTCACTCAAAACTACTTTTGTAACAGTATGTTTGCAAACATTGGAAGGAATATGTGTTAGAGACATAGCACATAAATATTCTACGGAAGAAATTGATCTGGTTTTAGTAAAAATGGCAAACACGATTGGACCCACGATTATTGCCCACACCAGTATAATTTAATTTATGAAATACTGTTGCATTCCAAATAATATGCGTCGGCCCTATGTACGGCTATTTATTTCGATTACAAATGCCAGCCTATATACGATTTTATTCGGGTCTGTACGCATATTTAAATTTGGCAATTCAACCATACACATTTTTATTGGGATCTATAAAGCCTATACGGATTATTTATTATTATATGTATCACATATACGATATTGTGAGGACGATAAAACCGTATTTAGGAAGATCGCCGGCATACCATGCCATATTGATATTTGTGTCAACTGGAAAATAAAAAGTAAAATAACATTCACAGAAAAAATATATGCCATTACACCTTGTGCATTTCATTTATTGCGATTATAATACTATGTAGGCTAAAACTAAAAATTGTCATTTTAATAAGTTGAGCATGATAGGTCAAATAAATGAAAATATGGTACACTCATGTTTTGTAAGCTAAAATATGCAAAGCTACTTGAAAGCCACTATACAGGTGTCCTTCAAATTTGGTAAGGACAAGTATATCAACGTTTTTTCTCTTATATTACGCTTGTTGCAGTCAGAAGATATATAGAATATTTTGTATGCACTCTTTTGAACACATGAAGTAAAGGCTCTATTTGAAGCATGTGCACAGTCCACGCCCTTTGCATATCTATGTCTAGCAGGAGTCATCAGATGCTACAAACAATGCGTTTGTGAGATAAATCCAATTATTTTTACTATACTATATTCTAGATACGTGAATATAACAACTGTACTCACTATACTGCTCTAAGAAGCTGAAGCCTGGGCTGTATACCGAAAGCAAATAAGGACTTCAAATGTTTCATAGATGAGTCACCTCCGATCATTTATGGGAATAACATTGATAGACCGCATTACAAGCAAAAAGTACTCAAAATGACAAACGTTCCGACCTTGGAACAAACTCAGATGGACAGGTCACGTGGTTAAGATGGGTGACAGCTATGTTCCAAAACAAACTATATTTTAACAACTTTCATAAAATTTCACAGAGGTCGCCCCAAACTAACTTATAATAATAACACAACATAAAATACGAAAAAGTGAACACATTTGCCTTGTTACGAATTCTTGTCATATCTAAAATCAAACGACAATGCCACAAAAAGTTGAGATGATATGGTCTATAGTCATACTGATTTAAATATGAAGAAAATTTGTGACCAAGTTTACAAAAAAAGAGTAGAAAACACAAGTTCCTGTAATTCATGTTACTGTTAAGAACATCAAGCTTTTGTTAAAGGGTGGTGTTCGTACTGTATGGACAATATCACTGTGGAAACTGGTGAGGGAACTTATATCGGACACTCGCTTGTGTAGTATTCTGAAGGCTTATGGATTGTATATTGCTTCCTTCCTGCAAGTCGGCGGATTGGGTGGAGGAAGATCATACTGTTTGATGCGACGTTTTAGACATGTTTAGACACACCATTCAAACGGTGTAATTATATATTGAAACGATTCCTGCTACACACATTCAATAGCGAAATATTTATATACACCATGAACGTGCACTCACTTTAATTTTATAAGATTTAACAATATTACCCCCCAGAAAATTAACTCTTTATGGCAAGTGGATAAGGAAGACCTTTGGCTTATTGAGAGTCCAACCCTTTTATATACTTATATCCCGCCCTTCAGAGGTATGTGTCTATTTTATTTATAAACATATTCACGCCACTAGCACCCACACAATCAGGAGATAACCCATTCCATTCATTTACAGTCTTTTGTGAAAATGAGAACATTCTTATACATAATCTACACTACTCCTTTACTAATGTAACTTCATTTCCTCTAGTCTTTCGTAACTGAGAAAAAGTATTTATATCAATATTTTCATAACCATTCAATATTTTAAACAGTCTTATCTGATCTCCTCTCAATCTTCTGATCTCTAGTGTAGTTAAACCACATTCTCTTAGGCGTTTTTCATTACTTACATTCATTAAGATCCCTCAGTTTTGGCATAATTTTAGTCGCTCTCCTCTGTACTCTTTCAAGCATATTTATGTCCTTCTTGCGGTTTGGCCTCCACGCTTGTGTACAATATTCTTAATGAGGCCTAAGTATTGTTTTATACAGCGGTATTATTAGTTATTTGTCCTTATACGCTATATTTCGCCTAATTAATCCAAGCAGTTGATTTCCCTTTGAAGCGGCAATTCCGCACTGCTCTAAAACCTTGATATCAGCACTAATGGTTAAACTATAGTCATTTTCTTTTACGGTAGTACTTAGTACAGTACACTCCCATTACATATTCTACATCGTCGTTCCCATATCTTGTGTGGAGGTATTTACATTTCCCAAAATGTTCAGACCATTTGATGAACCTGTCAAGTTTAATCCTTCTAAACTCTTTTGTATTATTCGCTAATTTTAACACCTTGCTTGTTATATCAATGTCCAAATCGTTGATATATATATATATATATAGAGAGAGAGAGAGAGAGAGAGAGAGAGAGAGAGAGAGAGAGAGAGAGAGAGAGAGAGAGAGAGAGAGAGAGAGAGAGAGAGAGAATAATATAGGTCCCAATACTGATCCCTGTGGTACCCCCACTCAAAACTTAATTCCAGTATGTAGCCTCCCATCAACTACTACCCGTTGTTTTCTATCAGTCAGATATTTTTTATCCAGTTAATTATATCATTTAGCTTAAGAGTAATCTTTGATGTTGCACTTTTTTGAAAGCTTTTTGAAAATCTAAGTAGATGATATGTACTGGTGATCCCTCATCTACCCACTTAGTGATATCTTCCAAAAACATAACATATTTGTTAAGCATGATTTCGCTTTTAGAAACCTATGTTGAGATGGATTTATCAAGTTTAACAAGAAAATATATCATGTGATCTATGTGTAGTCTTTCTAATAATTTGCAAATCATCGATGTTAAACTTACTGGTATATATTTTTTAAATTAACGGTATAATGTTTGCTTCTTTTCATTCTAAAGGAACCACTCCACAATGATCAATTGAAAACTGTTGCTAGCGGTATGTTAATTTGTTCTGCAATTTCCAATAGTAGTTTGGGCGGAATCCCATCCACTCCAGGTGATTTATTATCCTTCATAGCCCTTGTTTTCTTAGCTATCATTTCCGGGGTTACAATTAACTGTCCTAAATAGTCTGTGTCTGCGCCTTTGAACTTAGCGTCTGATACTGGCAATGAACTAATATCTTCCCTGGCAAACACCGAACTAAAATACTCATTCAGTTCTTCTGCCATTAAGAATCCCTCTGATATTATATTTCCAGCACTATCTTCTAGAGGACCGACCTTTTCATGAATGTTCTGTTTGCTTCGAACATACGCATACACACTCTTGCTGTCATGTTTTATATTACAAGCTAATTTGTATTCGTAGCTTCTCTGTGAATTTGTAATTTCAGCTGTAGCTTGGATAAATGGTTCTTTATCAATGTTGTAGTCTTCATCATTTCCAGTACGTCTATATGACTTCCACATCATTTGTATATACTTAATTGTCCTAATGGCTTCTTTCGATCAGTGTTTCTTTTTGGATCGTTTCCCTTGTTTTTTAAAGGGAACAAATTTATCGACGATAATGTTCACGGGTAAAATTCCCCATAATAGCTCACTTCCCGTATAATGTTTTGTACTTTTCCATTATTTTGTATGCTTATGTTTGGATTTCAATAAACTAACCCAACCGTTAACGTAGAGTTTCCTGTAACTATGCTACACCAAACAGCTTCTTCGCAATCTGCTTCTCTGTCTAATTTTATTTCATTCAAGTTGGATAGCTTCTTTAATATATAAAGTAACACTCCACCTCCCCTTCTTCCTATTGTATCTTTCCTATGAATGAATGAAATTTTATTCAACAACAACAACAACATAATACATGCACAGTATGGTTTGCTGCTGCTGCTGAAAGAACATAGCTGAAGTCATAGACTTATATGTTGCTATGCCCTTGTCAAACTAAACAAACTGAATAAACACAACACGAACTATATAAATCACAAAATAATATTCAAAACTCATATATAAACTTGTTACCATAGAACTTATGTTACTAATACATGAGTTTACCTAAACATCATCTTCAATTAACAATTCATATATATATGTAGAAAGTAATGACAATATTATTGTTTTTTTAATTGTGTTAAACTTGGAAGCTGAATCAATTTATTTTGGTAAATTGTTCCACGTTTTTATTCCCTTGACTGTGAGTGACATATGTCGGAGGGTGGTGTTTGTCTTTTTAACATAGAACAGTTTGCTTTGTTTAATATCATGTATGTGTATAGCTGCGGTTGGTTCAAATAATGCTTGAACACGACCATTTCAAGAATAGTTGCTTGCTTTATAAAGTGTAATCATAGTCTTGTATTTAACTCAATCATGAAATTTAAGCATGTTCGAGAGTATAGCTTTTTTGTAACATCCTAAACATTACATATCCTGTCAATCACAAGTTTATACCTATTATGTGAGGGTCGATATATTCTATCATAATGTTTAATTCATTTATGTTGTTTACTATACTCCTTGCATTTAAACAAACACATTTATATCCAGCTTCAGCTTCTCTTGCAGTTTCTATATGTTGCCCCCTTCCTCTCATAACTGGCAAAATTCCTGAGAGCATAATCTGTTCAACTCTTGTCTTCTTTAGCTTCCTCACTAAATGTTTGTACTTCTGTACCATCCCAGTTGTTGCATGCAGTCGTAAATAGCCTTGGGCACAGAAAGGTCAATCCATCCTCCTTGGTTTCTGCCCATGACTTCCCACAGCTGGTCAAGGCAAAATCCACCCAGCAGTGGCAGTGATCGCACACCAAGTGTTGCATTGCCTTGCATTGCCGCTTTCAAGACCCCATATCATAATTTATTTAATAATAACTTAACTAACATAGTCTTTATGAAGAGTGTTTCCCGTGTTATACAGCACACTCTAAGTTACAACATATTTCAATTACACAGCTGAATATCTAACGTTACTGGTAGTGATCTAATATAAATATAATCAATTACGTTATGGAAAACTGCCATATTTATTTAGATTATAACACGCCCTAGCGAATAGCTACATAAACAAACTGCAGTTTGACAAGATATAACAAGATTGCCACCCAGAGAATTAACTTTAGATGGCAAGTGGACTAGGAAGCCCTTTCGCTTATCGAGAGTCCAAACCTTTTATATACATGTATCCCGCCCTTCTGAGATATGTGTCGATTTTATTGTAAACATAATCACGCCACTAGCACCCTCACAATCAGGAGATAATCTGTTCCATTCATTAACAGTCCTTTGTGAAAATGAGAACGTTCTGCTATGTAATATACACTGCTCCTTTACTAATGCAACTTCATGTTCTCTTGTCTTTCTATCTTTCTTTACTGAGAAAAAATAGTTATATCAATACTTTCATAACCATTCAGTATATTAAACTCTTCTATCTGATATCCCCTCAATCTCCTGCTCTCTAGTGTTGTCGAACCACATTCGTTTAAGCGTTTTTCATAACTAAGATCCATCAGTTTTGGTATCATTTTAATCGCTCTGAAACCTTAATATCAGCACTAATGGTTAACCCTAAATCCTCGACATTTACAGTAGTACTTAGTACCCCCCATTGTATATTTTACATATTCGTTCCCATGTCATGTGTGGAGGCATTTACGTTTCTCAAAACTGAACAACATTTGTCACTTTTCAGACCATTTGATCAACCTGTCAAGATCATCTTGTAAATGTTGTTTATCTCCATCACTTTTAATCCCTCTAAACAGTTTTGTATCATCCAGAAATTTGAACACCTTGCTTGTTATATCATCGTCCAAATCGTTGATATAATATGTTAATAATAATATAGGTCCCAGTACTGATCCCTGTGGTACCCCATTTAAAAGTGATTTCCATTTTGAAGCCTCCCCATCAACAACTACACGTTGTTTTCTGTCAATCAGCCATTTTTCTATCTATATAACTATACCATTTCCTATGCCATGGGCCTTTACTTTAGGCAGTAATATTTGATGTGGCACTTTGTCGAACGCTTTTGAAAATCTATGTATATGATATCTACAGGTGATCCCTCGTGTACCCACTTAGTGATATCTTCCAAAAACATAACATATTTGCTAAACATGACCTCGCTTTAAGAAACTTATGTTGAGATGGGTTGATCAAGTTATGTTTAACAAGAACTACTGTTTAACTACAATGTCAGAATGTATACGTCTGCGGATGCATTTGTGAGTGTGTGTGTGAGTGTGTGTGTGTATGTGTGTGTTTGTGTGTGTGTGTGTGTGTGTGTGTGTGTGTGTGTGTGTGTGTGTGTGTGTGTGTGTGTGTGTGTATGTGTGTGTGTGTAGTGGGGGTGTGAGCGTATGTATGTATGGATGTATGAATGGATGTATGTATGTATGTATGTATGCATGTATGTATGTATGTATTTATGCATGCATGTATGTAGGTATGTATGTATGTGTGTGTGTGTGTGCGTGTGTGCGTGTGTGCGTGTGTGTGTGTGTGTGTGAGAGTGTGCGTGTGCGTGTGTATGTGTGTGCGTGCGTACTTGCGTGTTTGCGAGCGAGTTTAATGTAGCGTTTAATGTAGCGAGCGTCGTGATCTATAAGACCACATTCTACTTACATGGATTCCTCTTAACGGTGATATCCTCCAATTCCAGAAACAGTAGGTCATTCGTGCACGTCTTCACCCAGAAATTAAAATCACTTTAGATGCAGCTAAATCGCTTGATTGAAACTTCATTGATGACTGGTAGTCTGGTGGCCAACTGGAAAATGGAGCTTAGACAGAAACTTTCGTAGGGCACCCCCTACAGCAAAGGTTTGACCTGCCGGAGCTGTTGTTTATGGCCTAAGGCTCCCTGTTCAGGTGGATGTCACTTGTGAAAATGTGTTTCTTGGCTTGGCGTCCATCTTGGAAAATGGCCAACGAATCCATTGTCTTCGATATAATAATAATACTAACTGCGTCATCTAAACACATATTTCTGGTTTACATTTGTTTGTTTTAGGGGTCATAGGTTTCAAATGTTTTAAATTTGAACTTCTGGGACAACCACATTCGCTATTTTTAAAGATGGCTGTCGTCAATACAAATATCGCCATATCTTAGCAACTGCATCACATAGATCAGATATTGTTATGTCTGCTGATGGGATTGTGGACAGCGGTTTTAAATCTTATATATAAGATTCGCTGACATTGATATGTACGTCATTTTTAAAGATGGCGCCCGTCAAAGACTATCATTCACCTATGTTTAGAACGACGTATTCTAGAGCCGGTTGGTTAACGTCCAAATTAAGTTTTCAGTTAAGGCGATTTCAAATATATGTTACTATTATCCTTCGCCGAAATTCATATGTCCGCCATTTTTTTAAGTGGCGCCCGTCGAAGCTCATTATTTCCGTATCTGAAGAACAAGGGGGGTAAAGCTACTTTATCCCACATACTAGAAGGATATGTTGGCGTGCCTTATTGTTCGGAGCTTCCACGGCTAGCAGATAGACGATGCTGCTAGATATATGATGCAATGGCAATAATTCACACCCTTGGCAGACTTTCTGGTATATCCACCTTTGGAGAATTTGGGGACAAGTTTGTAGATGCAATCTTCGGTAACCTTGGATAAAACGTTGCGCGTATAGATGTAGTATTTGACCGCTATGATTCTGCAGACTCCCTGAAATCAGCAGAACGATCACGGAAAACACTGACGTCATCACGCTGAAAATTGATGATCCAACGGTGCCGCTCCCTAAAATGTGGAGCAAGTTTATTAAACGTAATCAGAATAAAACTGATCTTCTCGCATTTTTGTAAAATCACTTGCTTCGTCGTACCAGATTACTCCATCCACAAGTACATGTGATTGTCGGTGGTGGATTTGTTGATGGAGAGCGTGTCAGCACAACATCTATTTGTGATGTAGCGCATCTACAATGATACACACGAAAAGGCAGACACAAGAATGAGTCTAATTACCACGGATGCTGCACACAGCGGATGCCAGAGGATTGTAATCAGGTCACACGACACAGATGTTCAGGTATTCGCTATCCACTATGCATCGCGATTGTTTGAGGAACTGTGGATATCAGCAGGGACTCCCCATTGGTACAGATACATCCCATTGCATGCAGTCGTAAATAGCCTTGGGCACCAGTACTGCCAAAGTCTGCCAGCATTGCATGCCGTTTCTGGTAGTGACACGACAAGTGTTTTACGTGGACATGGATAAAAACACTGCATGGAATGTGTACACAAATGACGAAAGTCCACTAGCAGGCCTATCTGATCTTGGAATGTTTCCAATGAGAAAACAGACTGATGCGTCAGTAGAACAGTTCGTAATCCATTTATATAACAAGAATTCTTCCCTGTGTGTAAATGAACTACGCTATCAGATGCTCTCCAAGAAACAGAATAGTACAGAACACTTGCCATCCACAAAGAGTGCAGTGCATTGCATCATCACCTCCTGTCACAGATCGGCGAGGTCTCCGTAACTAGAAGGTTCAGGTCTAGTAGGGTTCAATGTTAATTATGTCAACGTTTGTGTATGCGGGCGGTAACCGTGACCAGGAACAATGGAAACTTTATGAATTTCATTACATATATGAATAAAAAAACTATCTTATAGTAACAATAAACACAACAACATCTACTCTCTAGTCTTCCCTACCTCGGCTCTCAGATAACATTTTAAACCCAAATAAAAATACTAGAACGGCCCGTTCCAAAAAACTAAATATTATTCACACTCAATAACATTTCACTTGTCAACCCATTACAAGATCTGTTCCGCTCGGATTCATATAAATAGCGTGGAAGAGTCGACACAATCCCCGGTATAGGGAAAACTAATCTCTAATTTCATAGTCGTCCCGGAAATGACGTTTGAAGTGATAACTGCATTACATCACAGACTAACGAAGTCAACGAAGCTTAACTAACCAACGACGTATGTTAAAGCGGTAGGCGCGCCGTTGTTTTGTTGTGATATTGTAAGACGATTGCTTACAAAGTATGGCCGTACAATCTTTGCATTAAGCAGTAAGTGCACCTTTCTTACAATTGTGTAAGGTGAGGTTTACAACGTGTGGCTATGCAATACTTACTCAATAGCTGATGTACTTCGGCTTCCGTATTCGAATCTACGATGTGCTGATATTACAGGGTATTTGCTAATGGTGGATATAGTTACTAATGTAATAACGAGCGCGGCTAGTGTAGTGGTTAGCACATCCGACTGGCATGACAGCGCTCTGGGTTCGAAATCCGGACCGGGTAGGCATGGTATTTGGTGTAACAACCTGACTCTCAACATTGGGGACTTTGTATCTCTCGTGAATCGGAGATCATCTTGATGTCGGTCCCGTCTAAATAATTATATATAATTAAAATGTTCATACAATAAAAAACGTAAAACATACTAGTTAAAAAGTCAGTAGAAATTGCAATAAAATGTACTAAAAATGTATTTAAAAAAAATTAAAAGATAAATTTCATGGATTCATAAGATGCTTTCTTATTTTGAAATAACCTGCCCCAACTCTCGCCACTGTTCACGGTCGAATGCGCGCAGAGCGTCGACGTCACGGCAACGTAACGTACGACCGATGCGTTTACGTTCGCGCTCAACGTCGTCGGCAGAGTCGTTTGCTGTCGACCCATGTATGACGTGACACCTGTGTCCGCGGCGAAATAGTTGTCGATAGCTCGCTGAGCGGGTGCGTCGGGTGGCATTCGCTGCACGTGCCCGAATAGACTCCATATTGCAGCTATGACAGCTTCGCTGATGGGACGGCATCGGCAACGATGGTACAGTGCCTCGTAAGAAATGCGATGTGGTCAAGATATGCCGATGATCTGGAGTAGATGACGACGGTGGTATGCATCCAGACGATCTAGTTCTGATTTCACAAGTCTACATGTACCCATGTTGTACGTCAGCACGGGCACAAAGAAAGATGCGCATAGCCGTAGCCGCAGATATAGAGTGTCCACAGCTTGCGGAAGGCGACGTTGGCCAGCTGCTTTCGGCAAGCTACATCTTCGGCTTCACCGAGGAGCGACCCAAGCTTGCGTGTCATACGCCACTCTTCCTGAATGCGGTCAGCGTGTCGGCTGATACTTGTTCGTTCTATTTCGACGCGTTGATCGTCAGCGACCACTCAGCCAAGCAAGCTGGCGCAATGCGCTCGATCTCGTCAAATAACGAACGAGAAGAGCTGATGAAGTCCGTGTCGTCAACGTACTCGACGTTCAGCGGTAGGGTGGCTTTGGCCGGTGGACGTGTCGGGAGGCGCAAGTGCAGGTCACGGATGTCGCTTCGAGGTACACAGTGAATTACACCGGGCTGAGGCTGTCACTTTGCGGCGTCCCGATGGATGTCGCGAATGAATGGCAATCGCCTGTTCAGAGACGCTGCTTGAGCGAAGTGGCGGCGAGTAGGAAGCGAATCATCCGCAGTTCCGATGAATGTTTGTAGCGTATCAAGCAGCTTGTCGCGACGTATGGTGTTGAAGGCGTGACACAGGTCTATGCCGAGGAATTCGATTGACACGCGCTGACGCTGCACTTTCGCACAGAGCCAACGATACCCGAAGTCTGCGTCGGCCGTGCTGAGTCCGTGTCGGAATCTCAATTGCGACAGGTAGTCGTCAACATTAGGCGCGATCCTTGATAGAACGTTGAGAGACAGTATCTTTCGGAGTACTAATACTAAAACTATCGGACGCACGCACATTAATGGACCTATCAGTTTGCCCGGCTTCTGTATCACTACGAGTACACCTTTGCCTAGGTCGAGCGGTTCGTGTTTTTCCAGCGCATCTTTGAAGGTGCTGGCAATCGTGCCTGCTAGCGGGGCAGCCGTGCATTTGAAGAATTCGGCCGGTATGCTGTCGTGCCCGCTGGATCGGCCGCTATTCAATTACTCGATCGCTCGCTTGACTTCTTCGGTTGTGATAGGGTCTGCCAGTCGCGACTGTCTTCCGGTGAGGGCAGGCAGTTCTTCTTCGGCTTCGTCGCTGTACTGGCGACTCAAGTGTTCGGTGACCCGCGCGTTCAGTTCGGTTGCGTAGCAGATAACGCGTCCGGCGTCGTCGTGGATTGTTTCCTCGTCATCACATGAACAGCACGAAACATTTTTACGCCGTCGTGGAGCTGTTCTAGTATCGCTGAGGCGTTATCGCGAGCTTTTAGGCGCATAGCGTGCAATATCGTGTAGCGCTGGCACTGCAGTTCGCATCGGCGGATGATGTTTGGAATTTTCTGCAGCTATAGTTTCAATTTGCGCTGTTCATCTGACATTGCCGCTATTTCAACACAGTGTGGAACACCTCGTCTGGCAGCCGGGGCGGTCCGACCGATGGTCAGTTCCACCGCCGACTTCAGAACATGATCTACCGTGTTCCATCTGGAACTGGCTGACGTGTTCGTATTAACTTCGACAGATCTTCCGAAACGACGTCACCAAAACCGTGCGCGAAAGGGATCGCTAGCTAACACCTCGGTGCTGCAAGCGAACGCGTTTTGACGAGCGCGACTTCTCGATTCGACCCCAAACGTTGAACATTTGCTTGAGGTCGAGCTTGGCGACTATTGAGTAAAGCGCCGACGTCTCAATTTGGGACGTAAAAGAACCACTGAGAAAGACAAGCACCCTGGCAGTGACAACCCTCAGTGCCAGCATATAAAGGTCGGTTTGACGGTAATGTTCTGAAAAAGACTGACTAGTTGAATGAGATCTCATAAGATAATTACACCGTAACCACAATAATACAAACTAGTCAGTTAATAGAACGTTGCCGAGAGCTGGAAACAACTAGGCAGGTAATAGTGAGCTTCGTTTTTCCAGCGTTTCAATTGCGAATCTTGAGATTTAAAAGGGGTGCAAACGAAGACTATTTACCATGGTATGCAAACTGTGGGAGTTCTAATTAAAAAAGTGTTCGATTACACTAAATATACTTTAACGCGTTAAAATACATACACATGGAACGACATCAAATTTGCGAACATTCCTATCAAAATGTCCAGTTTAATTTTCAGCTGTCTATCATTCCAATATATAAAAGACAACTCATCAGAATTATATCACATTATTAAATATTTTTCATATATTCTACAGTAACTCATTTCTACATTATGCACAATATATAACTATTTCCAAAGAGCCAACATACAGTTGAACAATGCTATTAATATTGGCTAAGGCTCTAAGGCATTGTCATGGAAAACATCATAGTGTTATTTCACGAATTGGTAAGCAAAACAGTTTCACACAGCTAACATAACGAGATCGATTTCTATCAACGCGACTACAAAGCGGTTACAAAGCAGTTCCCACGAGACGTTTGTATAGCAAACATTGGCCATGCCGTGTGAATGTGGGAATGAATGCCATTGTCACTAGCGACGAGACTACAGGAATAACTCACCGACTGTACTAAATAAATTCGTTATTATTTATCTGTTGGTCCAGACAACAAACGCGCTGTTGGTACTTGAATAAATTCGAATATAATTATTTAAACACTGATAATCCGATCGATGTCTTTATCGTCAAAGACATTCCCAATTTGCTGTCATGCAGGGATGCGTTATTGCACAAATCTTCTTTGGGGATATTCGTTTCCCAGTATATTTCCTGTGTATCAAGCTTATACACAGAAAGTGCTTATATACAATACAGTAATATATTATAATATACGATACAATAGCAAGCGGTCTACGAACAAAACAATGTATGCCAGGACCTGCTAAGAGAGACGCCGGTGATGATGCAGCAGTATATGTCCCACATTGGAGAGCCTCCAAAGGCTCATAAACCAACTTCCCCAGTCTTGCAAAGAATGTAGACTCACCATGCGCCTATAAAAGACCAATGTCAAGAGTCGCTGCATCGGCAAATCTCCAACCGTCATCATTAGTGATCACTAGTCACTACATTTCGCCTAGACATGGAATAATATAACAAGGGCATCAACTATCGTTATTATATATATACAGTGAGGCCATTTGGAGATTTGGTCACCACTCAGTGCTGTCTTTTAGGAGAGATGCCCTCTAGAAAACAGACCATATAAAAACACATAAATAGCTCTAAATAGCTATCGTTATGTGTTATAAAATATACTTTGACAATTGGCAGATGAGAAGCCAATGATGTACCGTCACAAATAATCTCTCACTCGACGTAAATTTTAGCAAGAACACCGGAAGGCAGCAGCTACGACGACATGTATATTTGGCCTATACTGAGTCAGTGACTTTTGTGTTGTGTAGAGATGCACGCTATAGCGAGGTATTAACTCTGCACAGATCAGCACCGAGTCCCCGTAGATTCCTGCAGCAAACTAATTATGAACGAAGGCGAGAGAGCGCCGATGAGATACGCTATCAACTATAACGTCTCTCCAACAAATTCCCTAGTAATATAATAAATATATAAGACACTGCTATTTAAAGATAAGATGTTGTAGTTACGGCAGATCTTGATTGTCGGAACATTGACCTAGAGCAAGTGCGCAGTTCCAATATGAACAACCTAACAATCCTATTAGTGATAAAAAATTCGCACAAACATCCAAATGGTCAGAACTAGCAGCATCAAGAAATAAACAATCAGAAAGAACCGATCCAAGATGGCGGCTGCCAAGCGCCACTGTACCGAGTGGTCTGTCACTCTTTCTGCTTCTTCCCCCGCGTGGTGCTCAGAAACGCCGTTTGGTGTCGCCATTGTTCTGTTGATCACCGCCACCTGGTGTTGTTGTAGGGAATCATCCGAGTTCACTCTTGCGGTTTGTCTGCGCCTCTTCTCGCGCATCCGCAGGAGCCACCCGAGAAAGTCTAAAATCGTAGTTAATAGACAGTGTACAGATTAATATAATAATAATAATAAACTGCTATTGTGTCTATATCCCCGGTAATGAATCTAAGCTCAGAGGCGCAACATACTAGAATCAATAGGCATAATTGTGAACAGGGACGAGCAAAAGTCACTATTTGAGAACGGGAAAACCGAAGGTTAGGGTGGGAAAGAGAATTTCAAATAGTATGTGTGTGCTTATATGAGCGTGGGTACAGGTGCGTGCATATGTGCGTACCAATGTTGTTATTTGCCGTAACAATTCGTATTATGTAGTGTTTAAGGTCTATATTTTCAATAATTAGATAATAAAATAGATTTTATATGTTAAACATTATTAGAACAACAACATCATAACATTAATGGGCACTGTTACAAACGATAGGGAAACGAGCAGTTTGTCAGCTAAAACAGATTCTTGCCTTTTATTATCTGGTGAAATTAAACCAGGTAATGGTAAAATGTTAATAATAACGAAGTTTAAAACATATACGTAACATTATGACTCAAGAAGAAACATTTGCACTAACGCGCCCACATATGCTACAATCACGCGTACAAGCGTTCTCGGTCGAATCGCATTAGTAAGAATTACTTTAGTGACCACAACCAACGCGACTATATGTTAGCGACGATGGTGACATTTTGATAATGGCATGTTGGACACGACATTATCGTATATGTCAAACAAATATAATTAAATAAATAAATCCTCACCCAGTATCACAAGGGAAACCCATTTGGGAACGGCGACGTCAGGTGAACGGTAATGGACATTGGTGACGTAGACGGTGATGGCAACTGAGATAGCCGTGATCATCATGCTGGCATTCGTAAATACCACTATGAATAAAACAGTAGCGGGATGTGTGAGTTGTACGAAACAGTTAATCAAAGGTGCAACAACTTAAATACGTTATATATGACAATCATCATCATCGTCATGACCACCACTACCATCATCATGATCATCATGACCACCACCACCATCATGATCATCATGACCACCACCACCATCATCATTATCATCATCGTCATCACTACCACCACCACAAAAACCATCACCATCACCACCAACATCATAATCATCATCATCACAACAACCACCAATACCACCATCCTCATCAACACCACGACGACCACCATCATCACCTCTACAACCTCCACCACCACTACCACCACCAACACCACCACCAACACCACAACCAACACAACCACCAACACCACCACTATTATCGTCACCTTCACTACCACCACCACCACCACCACCACCACCACCACCATAATCACCATCATCATCTCCACCACCATCATCAACATAACCACCACCTCCACTACCAGCATCATCATCATCACCACCACCACCACCATCATCATCATCACAATCACCACCACCACCTCCACCACCACCACCACCACCACCACCACCACCACCACCACCACAACCACAACCACAAACATCACCATCATCATAACCACCACCACCATCATCATCATCAACATCCGCACTACCACCACCACCGCAACTGCCATCACCACCACCATAACTAACTATTCTCAAACCATACCCACACCTCCCCTGTACGTACACATCAATGGCAAGAAGTCTCCGTTGCTAGGCATGTTGTCTGCAATGAGCAGCGTGAGCACGGTATAGGAGATGAGGGCGCTGATTCCGAGCGATATCTTCTCCCCAGACTCGACTGGCAGCGCGAACACGAGGGTAGATAAGGTGGACAACGTTATACTCGGCAGCAGCAGGTTGTAAATGTAGAATAACGGTTTCCGTTTCATATGAACTGCGCAGTAGATGACTATGATATTCCCTGTATTATCTCCGATAATATCAATGACGTAGCGCCCTGTGTATATCTTAACGATGTCCCATTCTCCATTCGTCTCGAAAAATGTCAGCAAGGATTCGTTGTTGACTATTGAAAAGTTTGCCTGTCTTTCAAAATACAGCCAACTAGTTACGTTGATGAAACACGTCTGATGGTCAAACGGGAAGTGGGTGAGGTCCACTTTGCAGGATGTGACGAAACGGAATCCCGGAAGCCAGTAAATGTCGCCAGTGCTGTGGATTTGTAAGCGAAAACGGTCGGTAGCAAGAGCCAGGTCGTATCCATCTTGTACACTGGCCATGCAGAGTGGGCGGAGATGGAAAAAAGAAAACGGAAAATTTTAATTAATATCAAATTAATTATCAAAATTATTTCAGCAGAATAACGATTACACACCGTTCTAAACGCGAGTAACCACATTAAGCATATTTAATGCAAGAACGTTTTGATCATCCTCTTTACCAGTGGCTGGATCCGGGAATTTTAGACTGAAAATTGCTTAAAGGTTTTCGCGCATTAAACTGTCTTCAAGATTTTATTTTTTAAGCCCGATCTATGTTTGTCGGGAGTTAAAAGAACCATTTGCTGTTTAACATATAAACCATGCAATAAGTTCCCGAATAAAAATAAACTAGTTATTATGATGCATCATCAGTTATGAAACTTTGCAATTTTCGTAGTTATTAAAGACAAAGTCATGTTAGTTAATACAACCAAACTCGATCTGGTGACACATGATGAACCTGTTGAGAATGGCGACTTCCGGCATCCACACTCTGGTCGTGGAGACGGTGATCCGATACACGCCGCCATAACGTTGTGGTCGCCACTGAAGGAATGGATCCTGCCAGCGCTGGTAAATGGAAAACAACAATTGATAATAAATCATGAGTTGTAATTTGTCAGACTTTCTCTTTGTTCACCGATCTTGAGACTTGAGACCGATCTTGATGTGCCACTGAAATCGGGATTTCGAGAATATGAGCACCAGAGAAGTCTTTCACGTTGAATAATATTATTATATTGATATGTTATTATTTGAAATTGATGATTTCACGACTGCTTTATGAAGTATTCGCATATAACGTTTGTTATGAAGTAAACGTGAGCAGTGACGTTTGTAATGACGTAAATGTGAGCAGTGACGTTTGTTATGACGTTGCATATGAGCAGTGACGTTTGTTATGACGTAAATGTGAGCTGTGAAGTTTGTAATAACGTAAATATGAGCAGTGACGTTTGTTATGACGTAAATGTGAGCAGTGGCGTTTGTTATGACGTAAATGTGAGCAGATACGTTTGTTATGACGTAAATGTGAGCAGTGTTTCACATCACAAGTTACATAAAATGTCCTCCAACTGATATGCAAACAAGGGAACGATCACAGGAATCACACGTAACGTTGTGAAAAAACATGTTAACGTCCGTCTAACTTAGGTACGAACCCTTGGACATGTAAGAACAAATTAACTAACACAGACATTCTAAATCATAAAGACGCTCATTTTCTTCCGATGTTTCCTAGATGAACATCTGGCAGTTTGGCGCCACATCTGCCAACCGTCTACAGGAGGATAAGGGTAGCACCTAAACTGATACGTTAACTCGATTATAGTGAGATGACAACAATTTCGTGTTTGTTGTGATGTTATATCATTGACATTAGCACACAACCGCGAAGACTGGCGTCGCCTGGTGAAACATTCAGCATTGTTTGCGCTCCTATGACCCAAGCGGGTTACGGGAGCAGTAAGTAAGTAAGTATATAATTTGTTGTGACACTTACCACATGCAGCCAACCGAATGTTTCAAACCTTTGGTTCTTTTCATTCTGAAAGAATGGAAAAATATATTACTTGATGTGCCGCACAAATTTTAGTTCTGAGACCATCAACACTAGGGCTTAACCCGGACGTAACACTCAACTTAACAGTTTTACATTCATTGACAAATTTGATTTGTCAGTTTACGATTAAATGGAGTTTGTTCGTTCATGTATTTGGTACAATTATGCTACACAGTATAAACTATATATATTAAGACATACTAACCGCCGGGTTGTGTTTTAATGAAACATTTGTTGTTGTTGAAATATATTTTTTTTGAAAAAAAAGACAGTTAGTTTACATGGCAGCCCGCCGCTTCCCAAGGCGTCGCCTTGTGGCATAATACTAGTGAGATGGATATGTGCGCCACATGATACGTCATCAGGGTCACGTCATTTCTCGGAATTTTTTGAGCTAGCTAATCGGAGATTTGGTTGACAGCTTGGCGATTTGCGTAAATATTGAACTTGCTTCAGCTTCGTCGAAATATATTTGGGCAGAAATATATAAGTTAAAATGCACATCGTTTATACTGTTTAACACGAATTTACAATAAAATGTCTAAAGAACAACTTCCCTTTAATAATATGTGAAATAAGTGCTTACTATACAGATATGCTAGAAGAACGTAAGCACAATATCAAAAGAAACATTGGTTGTACTACGACAAGCAATACATAAACAAAAAGAATTCCCCAAACTACTTGAAACCTTCATCATAAACGAACAAGAGAATACAAATTTAAACAAATTACAGAATAATTAAATAACTTTTTAGTTGGAATAGGTAAATCGATAAGCAATTCAATAGCTCTTCCTGTTAATCAAACACAACTAAGAGGTAACTATCTCGAAAATAATGGAATAAATGGTATGCAATAGATTAATAATGTTCTTAGAAAAATATAATATTTTGTATAAACACCAATATGGGTTTCGTGCAAAACATTCTACTATTCAACCATCTGCATCTGCTCAAAGATATTGTAGGTGCAAAAGATAAAATAACAAACGACCTTACATTGGCTGTGTTTCTGGACCTTTCAAAGGCATTCGATACAATAAACCGTGATATTTTACTATACAAATTAAACTTATGGAATTCGATGAATAAGCAATAAATGGTTTGCAAGTTATTTATTAAATCGAAAACAATATACTGAGATACACAAATGTCAATCATCTCCAAAAAACATAATAAGTGGAGTGCCCCAAAGATCCATACTTGGACCAATCTTATTTTAAATTTATATCAATGATATAACTAACTCTACGTCTCTGAATCTATTATCTTTTGCGATGACACAACTGTCTACCAGTCAGGTCCTCATATTGATACTTTAATTGACAGCGTAAACCAAGAATTAATACATTTGTACGAGTGGCTTTGTGCCAATAAATTTTCATTAAATATAAAAAAGACAAACTATTGTATATTTAGTCCACCGAATAGCAAATACCAGGTAAATAACTGTATGGAAATAAACAGTGAAATAATTAATCGGTGAAGTTCTTACGAATACACATTGATAACATTTAACATGGACAAACATATCAACATAATCAGTTCTAAAATATCTAGAGCAATTTTTGCAATTAATAGAATGACTTTTTTTGCCACACAATGCTTTAAAAACTGTCTATTATACCTTAATTCAAAGTCACTTAACTTACGGTGTTCAAGCATGGGGCAATGGAAATACACTAAGAAAGATAGCAATTTTATAAAAACGCGCCATTCGAATAATTAACAAAAAAAGATATAGAAGTCACACCGATCCTATCTTTAAATCTGGAAATATACTTAAAATCACTGATATTCACAGGTTGCATGTTTCACTATTTATGTATGACTATCGCCATAATGCACTGCCTAAGTCCTTCAAACATTATATACCAAAAAAGAATCTAGCCACTAACACCAGAATTACTAGACAACGTAACCTCTTATATACAGAGAAACCCAGAACACATTTTTTCATATAAATTACATAAACACCATTTTATAAAACTATGGAATAATCTCGATTATAAAATACAAAACGTCAAATCCAGACAAAAATTCAAATTGTTATTATCCAATCAATATCTAGACAACTATTTTAGCCACGTGCATTGCCTAAATTCCAGATGTGCGGAGAGCAATGAAATATTTGTTAACTTTTTATATCTATGTTTGGATCCGCACAAAATTCAAATTTGTTATCATTTTTTTCTAACAGTAATTTCCTACAATAATTCGTTTCCTTCTCCATCGCATCCCCAGTCCGTTGTCACACAGAATATATCATACACTCGTGATAATCATCGTATACGTATGTGTAAATATAATTCGAAATATATGTTTATGGGGTCACAGGGAGACAGCATATAACATGTGACCACCATGCAACACAACCTTATTTTTTAAACGGTTGTTTTGTGTATGTATACTGTTATGTTGTTGTTGTTGCAAAATAAATTGATTTGATTTGATCAATTGATTTGATTTGAATAATTGTATCCGTTACTATAGCAACACAAACGTATAAAGACATCAATTCTGTTGTTTGATCTAAGTCAAGACGACGCGTGTTGCCATTTCGACCAATATGCACGATTGTGCGTAACAGTTTGAATGTTTTTGTCAATGACAACTCTGAACAATTGCTACAAAAGTTTGCATATTGAACAAATACTTCAACGTAAAACCACTTCAGCTCCCTCGTGGAATGCACCTGATGCATCTAAATCCACCCTTATAGGTAATTTAGTTGAGCTGAACGGCTTCTGATACTATTAAAGTATTATGCGTGCGTTCGTGCGTGCGTGCGTTGATGCGTGCGTGTGCGAATGCGTGCGTGTATGTAAACGTATATCTACCACCTGTATACGTCATTATGATGACCAACTTGTATCGAAACTGGTGACATTGCTTAAAGCGGCGTATGAAATATGGTGACATTTTCATATCGACAACTTTGCAGCAGCGGCAACTCTACCGCCGCCACCACAGCTACAGCCACAGCCACTCTAACATTCTCAATCTCCCGTTGCATAAGGAGATGTGACAAACAACGTGAATTTTTTTACGAAATCATTTTAAACTGCAAACTACACAGTGAATACCAGTTCTTCTATTCGTCCCAGAGCAAAGTTCGTTTGAATCTGCACGGAATCGTCGGGCGATTTGACCGGTCTTGCATCGCGACAGTAGTTGGCGAACAGATCGTCTATCAGCAGCGCCTCATGGTTAACGTAAGCTAAACAGCGTCAAAGTGAAACAAAGACGCTCGTGAGCTGAAATTTCATGTAATTCATTATTAATAAATTATGGTAGTCCCTACGGAAATGTACATAAAGTATTTCTCGCAAAGCAGCCATATTGATAAGTCTTTTTTGGACTGAGTTACGATATGGAACTGTATTTATTAATAAATTATGGTAGGTCACATGGAAAGTTTCAACATTAATCAACCCCCCTTTCTGTTCTGTTTTCGGTGAAGCAAGAAGTCTTGTAATGCCATCCTCGTGGGCTTAACAATTAAGCATTATAAGATTTACGCGCATGGACTCATACCCAAACGCATGCACACAAGCACGCATGCGCACACACGCACGCACACACACACACACACACATACACACACTCACACGCACACACAGGCACGCATTTTATTATTTAAAGCCATGCCTTTACGTAATTAAGTACGCGTATTTAATTGTAACCAACGATAACCAGGGACATAAACTTCAGTTAGTACACTTTGTTGGTTCTGATTGGTTACAATTAAATACTAGCACTTAATTAATTAAAGGCATGCCGTTAACTTTACGTACGTTGACTTAGTTATTTAAAGGAATGCCTTTAACGTTACATACGCCTACTTAATTAATTAAGGACCTTATCTTAATGCTAAAACCACGTTTTTAACTTTACAAACGCGTATTTAAATAACTATACGTGATCCTGATATGCTGTCATCTTCTTCTTCCATGTGCCTTATCTCTCACAGGCGTTGGCGATCATGGCCCTTCAAAACTGCACCGTCGATTATAGTTTGTAGCAGTTCTGTTGTGCTCTTTCCACAAAGTGTTGGCAGACTATCCATTATTTAAGTACTATTGTAAAAGAAAAGGACTTAGGTTTAACCATTAGTGCTGATATGAAGGTTTTAGAGCAGTGCGGAATTGCAGCTTCAAAGGGAAATCAAATCCTTGGATTAATTAGGCGAAATATAGCGTATAAGAATAAAGAAGTAATAATACCGCTGTACAAAGCAATAGTGAGGCCTCATTTAGAATATTGTATACAAGCATGGAGGCCATATCGCAAGAAGGACATAGATATGCTAGAAAGAGTACAGAGGAGAGGGAATAAATGATACCAAAACTGAGGGATCTTAGTTATGAAATTCGCCTAAAAGAAAGGAAATTGAGAAGAGATCACACAGAAGTGTTTAAAATAATGAATGGTTCTGAAAATATTGATAACAATATTTTTTTCTCAGTTAAGAAAGATAGAAGGACTAGAGGACATGAAGTTACATTAGCAAAGGAGCAGTGTAGAATATATATATACGAAAGTTCTCATTTTCACAAAGGACTGTAAATGAATGGAACAGATTATCTGCTGATTGTGTGGGTGGTAGTAGATTTAACAAGATTTAACAAGATTGCCATCCAGAAAATTACCCTGGATGGCAGGTGGACAAGGAAGCCTTTTGGCTTATCGAGAGTCCAATACTTTTTATCTACATGTATCCCGCCTTTTTAAGGTGTGTGTCGATTTTATTTTTAAACATATTCACGCTACTAGCACCAACACAATCAGGAGATAATCTGTTCCATTCATTTACAGTCCTTTGTGAGAATGAGAACTTTCTTATATCTAATCTACACTGCTCCTTTACTAATGTAGCTTCATGTCCTCTGGTCCTTCTATTTTTCTTAACTGAGAAAAAAATGTTTCTATCAATATTTTCATAACCATTCAATATTTTAAACACTTCTATGTGATCTCCTCTCAATCTCCTGGTCTCTAGTGTTGTTAAACCACATTCTTTTAGGCGTATTTCGTAACTAAGATCCCTCAGATTTGGTATCATTTTAGTCGCTCTCCTCTGTACTCTTTCTAGCATATCTATGTCCTTCTTGCGATATGGCCTCCATGCTTGTATACAATATTCTAAATGAGGCCTCACTATTGTTTTGTACAGCGGTACTATTAATTCTTTTTCTTATACGCTATATTTCGCCTAATTAATCCAAGGATTTGATTTCCCTTTGACGCTGCAATTCCGCACTGCTCTGAAACCTTCATATCAGCACTAATGGTTAACCCTAAGTCCTTTTCTTTTACAGTAGTACTTAGAACAGTACCCCCCATTTTATATTTTACCTCTTCATTCCCATGACCTGTGTGGAGGCATTTACATTTCCCAAAATTGAACAGCATTTGCCACTTTTCAGACCATTCGATCAACCTATCAAGATCATCTTGTAAATGCTGTCTGTCTCCATCACTTTTAATCCTTCTAAACACTTTTGTATCATCCGCAAATTTTAACACCTTGCTTGTTATATCATCGTCCAAATCGTTGATATATATTAAGAATAATATAGGTCCTAGTACTGATATATAATATAATCAACACATACCTCAGAAGGGCGGGCTACACATATATAAAAGGGTTGGACTCTCGATAAGCCAGAGGGCTTCCTTGTCCATAATTGTCTTTATAAAAATATTGTTCGAAACCCCTAAATTACACGCCATCTTGTTACTGTAGAATCTATGTCCATGTACGAAGAGTATATAACGTTTGGTAAAGTGTTTATGGTCATATGGGACTCAACAGATAATAATGAAAACTATTTTTTTTTAACTTCACGTACAGAACGGAGAAAGGGTTATCGTAACAATTCTAACAAACAATAATAACACGACTTGAGCCAGAATGTTTATCAGATATTAAGAGAAAACATCTTTGAGTACTGTAATTAAATATCTATATATTTTATGCTACTGCATGTATATGTATATATCTAAACAAAAGCTGATGGTGTAATTCATGCAGGAAAAAATACTAGAAAATATCCCAAACCGTTAAGATAGAAACGCGCAACAAAACAATATAATCAATATTCTCAGTCCGAAGGAATCGCACAAGGTTGCACTATATATGTTGCAGATTTAACAACTGATAAACAATTTAAATAAACCAAAAAACTTGACGTTTTGAGTGTCAAAATAAGAAAACCCAAATGCAAGCTTTATTTTTAAGCCTTGATTTGGACGAATTGATGCAAAGTCAAAACATTCACCCCTTTGAATGTAAGGCCCAAATGGAGATAAGTAAATGTAGTACCATAATTGTTGTCACTGTTGTGTATTGTTGCAAAATATTTTTTGATATGAAATCAGTACAGGCACGCTTTATAATAGGTATTTCATGGCGAACAGCTTTCATGAGTTTGCACATGCGAGCATCTTATTTAGCGCCTTGGGTGGTTCGCTGTAGGTAACCTTTAATTTTGTAACGTGTGTCTTACAGGATGTTTCTCCAGGATCGCGTCTTAAACTGACAAGTGTTTTATAACTCTTACCTAAAGATGTATCTAGTTTTCATTGATGGCAACATTATTATTTTGACACAAAAATCCCATCACCTATGGCACTCTGTGTCGTGAAAGCTGCATGTACACCCAATGACGCTTCTGGTGTTTTCGTCTCATTTCCTTGTTATTTTGCTGGTTATTTGATGCCAAATTAGTCACATCCGCGTGCGACCGTCGATTCAATGGATATAAAAGGCACTAAGCAGAGGAATGATGACGAAAAACGATTGTTCTTGTATTTTGATATTTAGTCTCGCTACACGACTATTTAGTCATTTGGCGAAATAGGCGAGTGAGTCGCTTTTCGAAGCACGTCAACAGGCAAACCATGGCTGAATGTTAAAGTTCATAAGATTCATACCACGGTTAAATATCATACGATTATAAGATTGCATTATGTGTGTAGCCTTCGTAGTTTTTGACCATTTTCTCTCACGAGGGGCACACACGCACACGCACATGCACACGCGCACACGCACACGCACACATAGAACACGAGAGAGAGAAAGAGAGAGAGAAAAAAAAGACAGACAGACAAACAGACAGACATACCAACACACAGCCTGATTGAATGACTAAAAAACAGACAGACAGACAGACTGACTGACAGAGAGACAGTCATATAGACATATTCTCACATGTATGCGCATGTATACACGCATACATATGCACTCGTACGCACACTCACACACACACACACACACACACACACACACACACACACACACACACACACACACACACACACACACACACACACACACACACAAACACACACACACACACACACACACACACACACACACACACACACACACACACACACACACACACACACACACACACACACACACACACACACACACACACACACACACACACACACACACACACACACACACACACACACACACAAACACGAACACGCACACACACACACAAACAAACAGACACACACAAATACACACAAACACACACACACACACACACACACACACACACACACACACACACACACACACACACACACACACACACACACACACACACACACACACACACACACACACTCACAAAACCACACGCACACACACACAGGCGCGCGCACGATTATAGATAATTATAGAGCATAGCTAGATCGGAAGCCACTGTCACATTAACATTATAATGTGTAATTATTAATCAGTCCAACCTTTACAGAATGTACAATCAAATTACGAAGGGACTACAAATGTATCACACATTTGGATATATGTCACGTTTTTTTAGTATTGCCCCTGTATTAGTCCTGCTCCTTTTCTTTCTCACAGCACCGCCACTTACCTGCTTCCGCCGTTGATTTCAGGAAGCAGCTCAGAAACGCGCTCGTAATGAACCAACAAAGAACACGGGTTGATGCCACGTCGAACATGTTGCAAGTGAGATAGAGTGATAGACTGCCACATATTAATATCGGTTAGTCACCTGCGCTGGGATTGGAGTCTTGACACAGACACCTTGTTTGACTGTTTCCGTCAGATGGCACTACTGGTCGGAATATATCATTGTGTGACAGGGCCTTGGTCTGTTTGACCGAGAGACGAGAGTCTTTATGTCACGACAAGTCATGTGTTATTAAAAATAACGGTGACATTTTAGGTTGAAGCCAGAGCTAAAATAATGTGTATTACATCCCAACGTATGAAGTAACCATCAGTTAATATTGCCAGTTTTTTTTTTAAATACGTCCAATAGATCACACAGAGTTTATATCACTGAGTGATATAATTAAGCAGAATGGATGTCGTAATATAAGCATTATGATATATCATCAAAAACTAGTTTGTTGATATTATGATAAGTTCATAGCAATCGGACTCTAAAGCGCTGGATTGTAGATCGACGGAACAGTGATTCGGTGCCACCGATCGCCGTTTCAGCTCCTGGTCAATTTTATCAACGTGCTACAGCAGACATTAATACAACTTGCTTCTACGCAACGAATACACTAAAACACAGGAATGAAACACTTGCTACTAAATTATCTTTCATTATCTTACTTACATCTTACTGTTATTACATTTACAAATATGTTCTATTAATTATAGCAACGTAACCAACACTACACGTGAAATCATTGTTGATAATAGTTATTTTGGGGATGACGGCAACTAGTTGACTTAATCATTATCATCTTATATTGGAATAATTAAAAACAAACTGGTTACAGCCTTAGTTGGCTCCGCTATCAACCTGGAATTGTATATCATTTTGTCGATCGTTTTAAGGATTGTTTATATGTGTATGTATGATGTATACAATTCCAAATAAAACCTACCTACCTATAATAAATTCCTTTAAAGCCGCTGGATTAATAAATACAATTCGTGTAAACTCGTACGTATGTATGTGTCACTGCAATTGAATATTTTTTTTAGATTCGACAATATCTCCAAACGTGAAGATTTGACAACCAACTGCAATAATATGACATACACAATATGACAGATTGGAAATACATTCTGGATCCTCCGAGGTTTCTGTCAGACACAAGCTCTGTCTGCCATCATTATATCTCGTTGTTTGCTATTCAGCATGGTGTTTGCGTTATCTTGTTGAGTTTTAGAACTGCACCAAGAATCAACACAGGACACAACCAACACAGCTGCAGTTTAATGCTACTGCAGTTGGTGCTACGGAGACGCGAACTATTAACACATCTCGTTCAACTAATGTTACAGTATCAAACTATTCTCACGCAAATGGCAACTTTATTCTAAAATCTGGACGATAATTGTTTAAAATTATATATTTAAAATATAAGCTGTTTGAATTAAATTTAAATGACGAAACAGAGCAAGCAGTGGGAACTAGTAGCTACAAAAACAGTTAGCAAACAAATATAATTTTCTTATGTCCTTATCATATATTGGGATTAATACATACTATCAGTCAAATGTCAAAACAAAATTGTATTTAATCAGTGTGGTCCTGCAAACTTCCGACTTAATTTGTGTTTTTACTTCTTCCATTTGTTGATCATGATTTTCATGTGTGCCTTTGATAACTCACGCGATTTCGACCGCGACTCTACCTCCTGCGACACAGATACTACGTGATCCGTCTGTGATGTCGACACTCCGTGATCTGTCTTAGATGTCGATCCTGTATGGTTTGTTTTTTCAGTCGAGCCTGTCTGTGATGTTGATCCTGCGTGATCCGTTTGTGATGTCGACTCTTCCAGATCCGTTTATGATGTTGATACTGCGTGACCCATCAGTGATGTCGATCTTCCGTGACCCGTCTGCGATGTCGACTCATCGTGATCTATTTGTGAAGTTGATCCTCTGTGATCCGTTAACGGTGTCGACCTTGCCTGATCCGATTGTGATGTCCACCCTCCGTGATCCATGTGTGATGTTGACTTTTCATGATCCGTTGGCGACGTCGACCCTACATGATTCATTCGAGACGCCGACCGTCGACGATACGTCTGTGACGTTGACCGCGGACGTCCCGACGTCAAACTCACCCTTTGTGAGCCACTGGTAGACGGACGAAAGGGTTTGGCTGTCGCGCATCTTGAGGTCGTCTTCAATGTGCGTTGGCATTGCTTCGTCGCCTCGTCCATGTCCCCTCCTGCTGCAACGAACCTTGTCTCCGCCTCGTCAACGATGCCAACGCTCTGTAAACAAATGCATAACACAAACATATTGGAGAAATCAACAAAACAATAGCTGCTAGAATGTGTGGTGCTTGTCGCAGACAGACAGCCAGTCAGCCATACGTGCAGAGAAACAGAAACACATACAGACAGAGATATACATACACAGACAGACAGACAGACAGACAGACAGACATACAGACAGACAGACAGACAGACAGACAGACAGACAGACAAACAGACAGACAACAGACAGACAGACAAACAGACAGACTGACAGACAGACAGACATACAGACATACCGACAGACAGAGAGACAAACAGACAGACAGAAAGACAGACAGACAGTCAGAGAGACAGGCAGCGACAGTAACAGAGAGAGAACGATCGAAATAGATATAGACATAAAACTATATACAGGGATATAGAGACATACATAAACAGAATCAGACAGATAGTCTAACAGAGAACGAACGAAAGTAAATGAGTCAGTTAGTAAATATTTGAAGGAGTCAACCAGACGTGAAGAAAACCGAACAACAGAACAACTCGCTCATCAGACAACAAGAGAACCAACAACCAGCCAACCAGCCAACCAGCCAACCAACAAACCAACCAACCAACCAACTACCCAACCTACCAGACAGCCAATCAACCAATCAAATAACTAACCAAACAACCAACCCACCAGACAGCCAACCAACAAATCAAACAATTAAACAACCATCCAACCAGCCAGCCAGTCAGCCAACCAACCGACCAACAAACCAACCAGCCTGCTATCCAACCAACCAACCAGGCAGCCAGCCAAACAATTAGCCAGCTGGCCAGCCAGCTGGCCAGCCAGCCAGCCAGCCAGCCAGCCAACCAACCAACCAACCAACAAAACCAACAAATCAAACAACCAAACAGCCAGCCAAACAGTCAAACAACCAACCAGTCTAACCAATCAGTCAGCCATCCATCCAACTAAGCAACTAGCCAGTTAAACAACCAACCAACCAAACAAACAATTTACCAGCCAGCCAGCCAACCAACCAACTAACTAGCCAGGCAGTCAACCAACTAACCAAACAACCAGCCAGCCACCCAGCCAGCCAGCCAACCAACCAAACAACCAACCAACCCGCCACACTGTCTGCCAAACAACCAACCAACCAATTAGCCATGCAGCCAAACAACCAACCCACCAGACAGCCAACACACCAGTCAACCAACTATCCAGCCAGGCAAAGAACCAGCCAACCAAACAACGAACTAAACAAACACCCAGCCAGCCAACCATCCGACTAGCCAGCCAACCAACCAACAAACCAGCCCACCGACCAACTAACCAGCCAGCCATCTAACCAACCAACCAACCAACCAACCAACCAACCATCCAATCAACCAACCAGCCAGCCTGTCAGCCAGCCTTCCAACCAACCAACCATCCAACCACCCAGTGAACGAAGCAACCAGCCAGCCAACCAACCATCCAGGAGGTCAACCAACCAACTAAACAACCACCCTCCCAAACAACAAACCAAACATCCTACCAACCAACCTGCCATCCAGCCAACCAACCAAAGAACCATGCAACCAGCCACCCAACCAACCAACCAACCAACCAACCAACCAGCAACCAAACAACCAACCATCAGCCAACCAGCCAGCCATCCAACCAACCAATCACCCAGCCAACCAACCAATCAAACAAATAACAATCCAGACAACAAACCAACCAGAAAATCAACCAATCACCCATCCAACCAGCAAACCAACTATCCAACCAACCAGCCAGCCAACCAACCAACCAACCAGCCAGCCAATCAACCATTCAACCATCAACCCACCCAGACGACCATCCAACCAACCTACCAACCAACCAGCCAGTTAACCGACCAACCAATTAGCCACCTATCCAGACAACCAACCGACCAACAGCGCAGACAACCACACAAGTATAACCAACTATTCGACGAGCCAGCCTGACATAAACTAAGACAGAGTGACTCAAATAAAGGTAATACATTGCCTGAATGTAGGGAACACAAGACATACTCACCCACTTGTAGAAGTGGGCTGTGCGGCTACTGTACGCCGTGATCTCGGCATCATCATAGGCGTCAAGGATAACCTTTGCTCGAAGCGCTGTCACAATGTCCAGCTGCGTGATGTCGAACTCTGCAATCCGTCGCTGAAGACTCTCTTTCCCCCTTTTCCCGATCCACACTCCCACTTGCTTCCATTCCTCACAAGGGAAGCAGATGCTGGTTACGAACCGGTGATGCTTAAGCATAACAAAGACAGTCAATCAATTAGTAGCTCCAGCTAGTTTGTTTAGCCAGCGCGTGAGGTTCATTTGATCTAGGACTATGATGTATTAAAACATATATATTAAGCGCTAACTTTGGATAATGGTAAGTGCTTCCCTTTCGAGACGCCTAGGACTGCTTACCTCTTTATATATGCATTCCTTTCCTCTAACCTACCTATAGACGATGTATAGTATTAATAGTATATTAATAGTATAGTATTAATTTTAGAGTTATGTGCACAAATTGCGTTGCCGGTCATTCCCCAGATGGCGACACTATTGAGACATGCTAAAATGTTTATCTGCAGCATGCAATACCGTAATTGGCGAGAGCAATTCAATGGAGAGGTTACAAACTGAACTGTTACACACAATGACAGTGTAGGCTGTAGCGCGAAGTTGCAGGGTGGTGTCATGAAGAAAGACTTGGAACTGACCGGTCTACGACAGCTTACACCCATCAGTGTAACAACAAACAAATGACAGCAGTTGTCACCTTTTGGGTATTTTGAGCAACTTGAACAAGTAAAATACATTAAATAGTTACCCTTATAATTAAAAAAATACATTTTCAATGGGTAGATCAGCGGTCAGTTGTGTAAAGAAACTAAGGAACACAGACATAGACTAATAAATCTCGGCACGTAGAAGGAAATATAATTACAGTGGCTTTGAGTTAGCATATTAATACATAAATTGTATGCTTTTGACACTTCCTCGTGTATCCACTGCCTCGTGTATCCACTGCCTCGTGTATCCACTATCTCACCTTCAGATCGTCGTCTTGTTCTCCCAGCAGAAGCAGTGTCGCTCTCATCACTTCTTCTATCGCTGCCTGGGGCTTCGAGTAAGACTTTATCTCCGCAATCGACATCTGTCGTCATGACGAATAGTTTGTACAATTACAATTAATTAAAAATGAACACACACACACGCGTATACACACGCTCACTCACACACCACATACACACACACACACACACACACTCACACACACACACTCACACACACAAACACACACACACACACACTCACACACACACACACACACACACACACACACACACACACACACACACACACACACACACACACACACACACACACATACACACACACACTCACACACACACACTCACACACACACACATATACACACACACACACACACACTCACACACACACACACATGTCCATCAACGATGAGTATCTAACGTTTGGAAAAGTGTTTATGGTCATATTGGACTCAACAGATAATAATGAAAATAACGTTGTTTAAACTTCACGTACAGAATGGAGAAAGGGTTATCGTAACAATTCTAACAAACAATAATAACACGACTTGAGCCAGAATGTTTATCAGATATTAAGAGAAAACATCTTTGAGTACTATAATTAAATATCTATATATTTTACGTTGCGGCATGTATGTGTATAAATCTAAACAAAAGATGATGGTGTAATTCATGCAGGAAAAATTACTAGAAAATATTCCAAACCGTTAAGATAGAAACGCGCAACAAAACAATATAATCAATATTCTCAGTCCGAAGGAATCGCACAAGGTTGCACTATATATGTTGCAGATTTAACAACTGATAAACAATTTAAATAAACCAAAAAACTAATAACGTTTTTAGGGCAGGTATCCATATCCCGTTTCTTACGTGACCATTTGTTTTAGGTAAAAAAAGTTCAAAAGGCTGTGATTAAAGCAAAATGAAGCAGTGTGTTGATTGTTTGAAGTGTTGAGTGTCAAACATGTACACATGAATGAAGAATTAAGAAAAAAGAAATGCAAGCTTTATTTTTAAGCCTTGAATTGGACGAATTGATGCAAAGTCAAAACATTCACCCCTTTGAATGTAGGGCCCCAATGGAGGTAAGTAAATGTTGTACCATAATTGTTGTCACTGTTGTGTATTGTTGCAAAATGTCTTGTGATATGAAATTACTACAGGCACGCTTTAAAATTGGTATTTCATGGCTAACAGCTTTCATGAGTTTGCACATACGAGAATCGTATTTAGCGCCTTGGATGGTTCGCTGTAGGTAACCTTTATTTTTGTAACGTGTGTCTTAGAGGATGTTTCTCCAGGATCGCGTCTTAAATTTACAAGTGTTTTATAACTCTTACATAAAGATGCATCTAGTTTTCGTTGATAGCAACATTATTATTTTGATACAAAAACCCATCACCTATGGCGCTCTGTGTCGTGAAAGCTGCATGTACACTCAAAGACGCTTCTGGTATTTTCGTCTCATTTCCTTGTTATTGTGCTAGTTATTGTAGTCTGCACGTCTTCAAATCAATCATCTCTTCTGGGTGTCAAAATAATGTGTTCAGCCACCTCCACACTTGATGCCAAATTAGTCACATCCGCGTGCGACCGTTGATTCAATGGATATAAAAGGCACGAAACAGAGGAGTGATGACGAAAAACGATTGTTCTTGTATTTTTATATTTAGTCTCGCTACACGACTATTTAGTCATTTGGCGAAATAGGCGAGTGAGTCGCTTCTCCAAGCAAGTCAACAGGCAAACCATGGTTGAATATTAAAGTTCATAA
>CM034532.1:59094868-59220295 GCA_020002185.1 Paraescarpia echinospica
GAGAGAGAGGGAGAGAGAGAGGGGGAGAGAGGGAGAGAGAGAGAGAGAGAGAGAGAGAGAGAGGGAGAGGGAGAGAGAGTGAGAGATTGAGAGACAGACAGATAGACAGAAACAGTGGGAAACGGGACAGACATAGGAACATTGAGACGAAGGGAAAGCGATTCATACAGGTAAACACGCAGACGTCTCTTGCTACGCAGTAATGCTGTATCATACAATAACATTGAAGGCAACACTCAATGCAGTGGTACTAGTTTACATGGCTACTTTATGTTACGTAGTCTCTTGCTACGCAGTAATGCTGTATCATACAATAACATTGAAGGCAACACTCAATGCAGTGGTACTAGTTTACATGGCTACTTTATGTTACGTAGTCTCTTGCTACGTAGTAATGCTGTATCATACAATAACATTGAAGGCAACACTCAATGCAGTGATACTAGTTTACATGGCTACTTTATGTTACGTAGTCTCTTGCTACGTAGTAATGCTGTATCATACAATAACATTGAAGGCAACACTCAATGCAGTGGTACTAGTTTACATGGCTACTTTATGTTACTCTTGTAATGCTGTATCATACAATAACATTGAAGGCAACACTCAATGCAGTGGTACTAGTTTACATGGCTACTTTATGTTACGTAGTCTCTTGCTACGTAGTAATGCTGTATCATACAATAACATTGAAGGCAACACTCAACGCAGTGGTACTAGTTTACATGGCTACTTTATGTTACGTAGTCTCTTGATACGCAGTAATGCTGTATCATACAATAACATTGAAGGCAACACTCAACGCAGTGGTACTAGTTTGCATGGCTACTTTATGTTACGTAGTCTCTTGCTACGCAGTAATGCTGTATCATACAATAACGTTGAAGGCAACACTCAATGCAGTGGTACTAGTTTACATGGCTACTTTATGTTACGTAGTCTCTTGCTACGCAGTAATGCTGTATCATACAATAACATTGAAGGCAACACTCAATGCAGTGGTACTATATACAATAACATTGAAGGCAACACTCAATTGGTACTAGTGGCTACTTTATGTTACGTAGTCTCTTGCTACGTAGTAATGCTGTCTCATACAATAACATTGAAGGCAACACTCAATGCAGTGGTACTAGTTTACACGGCTACTTTATGTTACGTAGTCTCTTGCTACGTAGTAATGCTGTCTCATACAATAACATTGAAGGCAACACTCAACGCAGTGGTACTAGTTTACACGGCTACTTTATTTTACGTAGTCTCTTGCTACGTAGTAATGCTGTCTCATACAATAACGTTGAAGGCAACACTCAATGCAGTGGTACTAGTTTACATGGCTACTTTATGTTACGTAGTCTCTTGCTACGTAGTAATGCTGTCTCATACAATAACATTGAAGGCAACACTCAACGCAGTGGTACTAGTTTACATGGCTACTTTATTTCGGCGACTGCCTGTTTACTCCAGTACATCAGCCTATAAGGCGGAGTCCAGTGCCCCTCAATGACACATCATTAATCTTGCCACTGCCATGGCAATGCAGACTGTGTAGTGTCTACTATAGTTACACTTTCTTAAGGACACTGTCTTTTAGCAAACAGTCCAATGTGTGACAAACACACTACACTGCATAACAATGAGTATTGTATGTATTTGTTGATCGTACTCCCACCTCAATTCACAAATAAACACTACACTACATAACACAGTGTTGTATGTATTTGTTGATCATACTCCCACATCAATTCACAAATAAACGCCACACTACGTAACAATGAGTGTTGTATTTATTTGTTAGTCATACTCCCACATCAATTCACAAATAAACATTACACTACATAACAATGAGTGTTGTATTTATTTGTTGGTCATACTCCCACATCAATTCACAAATAAACACTACACTACATAACAATGAGTGTTGTATTTATTTGTTGATCATACTCCCACATCAATTCACAAATAAACACTACACTACATAACAATGAGTGTTGTATATATTTGTTGGTCATACTCCCACATCAATTCACAAATAAACATTACACTACATAACAATGAGTGTTGTATGTATTTGTTGATCATACTCCCACATCAATTCACAAATAAACACTACACTACATAACACAGTGTTGTATGTATTTGTTGATCATACTCCCACATCAATTCACAAATAAACGCCACACTACGTAACAATGAGTGTTGTATTTATTTGTTAGTCATACTACCCACATCAATTCACAAATAAACATTACACTACATAACAATGAGTGTTGTATTTATTTGTTGGTCATACTCCCACATCAATTCACAAATAAACACTACACTACATAACAATGAGTGTTGTATTTATTTGTTGATCATACTCCCACATCAATTCACAAATAAACGCCACACTACATAACAATGAGTGTTGTATTTATTTGTTAGTCATACTCCCACATAAATTCACAAATAAACATTACACTACATAACAATGAGTGTTGTATTTATTTGTTGGTCATACTCCCACATCAATTCACAAATAAACACTACACTACATAACAATGAGTGTTGTATTTATTTGTTGATCATACTCCCACATCAATTCACAAATAAACATTACACTACATAACAATGAGTGTTGTATGTATTTGTTGATCATACTCCCACATCAATTCACAAATAAACACTACACTACATAACAATGAGTATTGTATGTATTTGTTGATCATACTCCCACATCAATTCACAAATAAACACTACACTACATAACAATGAGTGTTGTATTTATTTGTTGATCATACTCCCACTTCAATTCACAAATAAACACTACACTACATAACAATGAGTGTTGTATTTATTTGTTGGTCATACTCCCATCAATTCACAAATAAACACTACACTACATAACAATGAGTGTTGTATTTATTTGTTGATCATACTCCCACATCAATTCACAAATAAACATTACACTACATAACAATGAGTGTCGTATTTATTTGTTGGTCATACTCCCACATCAATTCACAAATAAACACTACACTACATAACAATAAGTGTTGTATTTATTTGTTGATCATACTCCTCCCATTGATCAATTCACAAATAAACATTACACTACATAACAAATGAGTGTTGTATTTATTTGTTGATCATACTCCCATCAATTCACAAATAAACACTACACTACATAACAATGAGTTATTTATTTGTTGGCATACATCCACATCAATTCACAAATAAACGCCACACTACGTAACAATGAGTGTTGTATTTATTTGTTGATCATACTCCCACATCAATTCACAAATAAACACTACACTACATAACAATGAGTGTTGTATTTATTTGTTGGTCATACTCCCACATCAATTCACAAATAAACGCCACACTACATAACAATGAGTGTTGTATTTATTTGTTGATCATACTCCCACATCAATTCACAAATAAAGGCCACACTACGTAACAATGAGTGTTGTATTTATTTGTTGATCATACTCCCACATCAATTCACAAATAAACGCCACACTACGTAACAATGAGTGTTGTATTTATTTGTTGATCATACTCCCACATCAATTCACAAATAAACACTACACTACATAACAATGAGTGTTGTATTTATTTGTTGGTCATACTCCCACATCAATTCACAAATAAACACTACACTACATAACAATGAGTGTTGTATTTATTTGTTGATCATACTCCCACATCAATTCACAAATAAACATTACACTACATAACAATGAGTATTGTATGTATTTGTTGATCATACTCCCACATCAATTCACAAATAAACACTACACTACATAACAATGAGTGTTGTATGTATTTGTTGATCATACTCCCACATCAATTCACAAATAAACATTACACTACATAACAATGAGTATTGTATGTATTTGTTGATCATACTCCCACCTCAATTCACAAATAAACATTACACTACATAACAATGAGTATTGTATGTATTTGTTGATCATACTCCCACCTCAATTCACAAATAAACACTACACTACATAACAATGAGTGTTGTATTTATTTGTTGATCATACTCCCACATCAATTCACAAATAAACACTACACTACATAACAATGAGTGTTGTATTTATTTGTTGATCATACTCCCACATCAATTCACAAATAAACATTACACTACATAACAATGAGTGTCGTATTTATTTGTTGGTCATACTCCCACATCAATTCACAAATAAACACTACACTACATAACAATAAGTGTTGTATTTATTTGTTGATCATACTCCCACATCAATTCGCAAATAAACATTACACTACATAACAATGAGTGTTGTATTTATTTGTTGATCATACTCCCACATCAATTCACAAATAAACACTACACTACATAACAATGAGTGTTGTATTTATTTGTTGGCCATACTCCCACATCAATTCACAAATAAACGCCACACTACGTAACAATGAGTGTTGTATTTATTTGTTGATCATACTCCCACATCAATTCACAAATAAACACTACACTACATAACAATGAGTGTTGTATTTATTTGTTGGTCATACTCCCACATCAATTCACAAATAAACGCCACACTACATAACAATGAGTGTTGTATTTATTTGTTGATCATACTCCCACATCAATTCACAAATAAAGGCCACTCTACGTAACAATGAGTGTTGTATTTATTTGTTGATCATACTCCCACATCAATTCACAAATAAACGCCACACTACGTAACAATGAGTGTTGTATTTATTTGTTGATCATACTCCCACATCAATTCACAAATAAACACTACACTACATAACAATGAGTGTTGTATTTATTTGTTGGTCATACTCCCACATCAATTCACAAATAAACACTACACTACATAACAATGAGTGTTGTATTTATTTGTTGATCATACTCCCACATCAATTCACAAATAAAGGCCACACTACGTAACAATGAGTGTTGTATTTATTTGTTGATCATACTCCCACATCAATTCACAAATAAACATTACACTACATAACAATGAGTGTTGTATTTATTTGTTGGTCATACTCCCACATCAATTCACAAATAAACACTACACTACATAACAATGAGTGTTGTATTTATTTGTTGGTCATACTCCCACATCAATTCACAAATAAACGCCACACTACATAACAATGAGTGTTGTATTTATTTGTTGATCATACTCCCACATCAATTCACAAATAAACATTACACTACATAACAATGAGTGTTGTATTTATTTGTTTATCAAACTCCCACCTCAATTCACAAATAAACATTACACTACATAACAATGAGTGTTGTATTTATTTGTTGATCATACTCCCACATCAATTCACAAATAAACACTACACTACATAACAATGAGTATTGTATGTATTTGTTGATCATACTCCCACATCAATTCACAAATAAACACAACACTACATAACAATGGGTGTTGTATTGATGTGTTGATCATACTCCCACATCAATTCACAAATAAACATTACACTACATAACAATGAGTGTTGTATTGATTTGTTGATCATACTCCCACATCAATTCACAAATAAACACTACACTACATAACAATGAGTATTGTATGTATTTGTTGATCATACTCCCACATCAATTCACAAATAAACACTACACTACATAACAATGAGTGTTGTATTTATTTGTTGATCATACTCCCACTTCAATTCACAAATAAACACTACACTACATAACAATGGGTGTTGTATTGATGTGTTGATCATACTCCCACATCAATTCACAAATAAACATTACACTACATAACAATGAGTGTTGTATTGATGTGTTGATCATACTCCCACATCAATTCACAAATAAACACTACACTACATAACAATGAGTGTTGTATTTATTTGTTGATCATACTCCCACCTCAATTCACAAATAAACACTACACTACATAACAATGAGTATTGTATGTATTTGTTGATCATACTCCCACATCAATTCACAAATAAACACTACACTACATAACAATGAGTGTTGTATGTATTTGTTGATCATACTCCCACCTCAATTCACAAACAAACATTACACTACATAACAATGAGTATTGTATGTATTTGTTGATCATACTCCCACCTCAATTCACAAATAAACATTACACTACATAACAATGAGTATTGTATGTATTTGTTGATCATACTCCCACCTCAATTCACAAATAAACATTACACTACATAACAATGAGTATTGTATGTATTTGTTGATCATACTCCCACCTCAATTCATAAATAAACACTACACTACATAACAATGGGTGTTATATGTATGTGTTGATCATACACCCACATCAATTCACAAATAAACACTACACTACATAACAATGAGTGTTGTATTTATTTGTTGATCATACTCCCACATCAATTCACAAATAAACACTACACTACATAACAATGAGTGTTGTATTTATTTGTAGATCATACTCCCACTTCAATTCACAAAGAAACACTACTCTACATAACAATGAGTGTTGTATTTATTTGTTGATCATACTCCCACTTCAATTCACAAATAAACACTACACTACATAGCAATGGGTGTTGTATTTATTTGTTGATCATACTCCCACATCAATTCACAAATAAACACTACACTACATAACAATGAGTATTGTATGTATTTGTTGATCATACTCCCACATCAATTCACAAATAAACACAACACTACATAACAATGGGTGTTGTATTGATGTGTTGATCATACTCCCACATCAATTCACAAATAAACATTACCCTACATAACAATGAGTGTTGTATTGATGTGTTGATCATACTCCCACATCAATTCACAAATAAACACTACACTACATAACAATGAGTATTGTATGTATTTGTTGTTCATACTCCCACATCAATTCACAAATAAACACTACACTACATAACAATGAGTGTTGTATTTATTTGTTGATCATACTCCCACATCAATTCACAAATAAACACTACACTACATAACAATGAGTGTTGTATTTATTTGTTGATCATACTCCCACATCAATTCACAAATAAACACTACACTACATAACAATGAGTGTTGTATTGATGTATTGATCATACTCCCACCTCAATTCACAAATAAACACTACACTACATAACAATGAGTGTTGTATTGATGTGTTGATCATACTCCCACCTCAATTCACAAATAAACACTACACTACATAACAATGAGTGTTGTATTGATTTGTTGATCATACTCCCACATCAATTTACAAATAAACACTACACTACATAACAATGAGTGTTGTATGTATTTGTTGATCATACTCCCACATCAATTCACAAATAAACACTACACTACATAACAATGAGTGTTGTATGTATTTGTTGATCATACTCCCACATCAATTCACAAATAAACATTAGACTACATAACAATGAGTGTTGTATGTATTTGTTGATCATACTCCCACATCAATTCACAAATAAACACTACACTACATAACAATGAGTGTTGTATTTATTTGTTGATCATACTCCCACTTCAATTCACAAATAAACACTACACTACATAACAATGAGTGTTGTATTTATTTGTTGATCATACTCCCACTTCAATTCACAAATAAACACTACACTACATAACAATGGGTGTTGTATTTATTTGTTGATCATACTCCCACATCAATTCACAAATAAACATTACACTACATAACAATGAGTGTTGTATTGATGTGTTGATCACACTCCCACCTCAATTCACAAATAAACACTACACTACATAACAATGAGTATTGTATGTATTTGTTGATCATACTCCCACATCAATTTACAAATAAACATTACACTACATAACAATGAGTGTTGTATTTATGTGTTGGTCACACGCCCACATCAATTCACAAATAAACATTACACTACATAACAAAGAGTGTTGTATGTATTTGTTGATCATACTCCCACATCAATTCACAAATAAACATCGAGTTATTAAGCACAGGGTCAATTGAACAACACTTTGAACTGACAATATTGTTTAAACTGTAATACACGACAACACGACATCCGAACAAACAGGCAAAACCACACAAGTCCACTGTACATATGTGTTTGTTTTACCAGGATAGAAATCTACAACCGTTTTAAAAGTGCAAATATTCGGATTGAGTCTCCCGTGTATAATATATGTGATACTATTATCGTGTAACCATGGTGAAACAGCTATCAAAAACTAATTGTTTCAAAATTGTAATAACAATAATATTAATTGTAGCGGGGGATTTATCACGAAGACAAACATGGTTAAATGATGATTATCATTTATTGTGTTATAAATCTAAAATACAAAATAAAACCTGCAACATAATAACATATGATTAGGACAAGTGCAACAATGGATACAAAGGATCATTCAACAACAGCATTAAACATAATTAAATAACACCCTTGTGTATTTGCATCGATGTTTATGTAGTGTGACATCTTACACGCATCTTCAGCAATGAATAAACGAGTCATAAAGCATAGTACTGTATAGGGGAGACGTCAGGGCTTGTTATATGTTAGCAAGGGGCGACAAAATCCTGCTGCTGTAAAATATTGCCGCACCGACCCCGGATTCTGGCTGTCCCCTGGTCAGGTCCTGTTGATTTGTTTGTTTTCAAGTGATGAAGTAATTTGGTGACTCCTTTTGTTGTATTGGTGTGGCGGTGTGTTTTATACTAGTAATATAATGATATATGACGTATGTTGCAATTTTGTATATATATATATATATATATATAATTATGTCGTCATATTTTGCACATTTCCATGACAATAAGAGTAAGTATGCAATCCACATACACTGCATTAATTAATGTATATTCCATACTTATAATGCATGTGCACGGTGATCATGTAATATAATTGGGGTATGTTTAATACACCCTGTACACACGTTTTTAAGTGTTTTATTAAATAAATGGACATTGCCATTATTCACCATTACTACGACTCTTTCGCTTTACGAACTGAGCAAAGTGCAGCCCAGTTACCATGTGACGTTTACATATTTAATTATAGCTAAAGCTATAGATACACCAACATGACCGTCGTCTCGGAGAACTTTTACATAATAATATAACTTTTTTTAAATTGTATGCGAATACGGCGTTATTGTGGTGAGCTGATGGCTGCTGATCGGTGCGGTTCAAAAACATAATTAATAATTAATTAGTACTCTATGGAGAATTGGCATTCAAATGTCTGAGGTCGTGTTTCGGCGCCGGTTACAAGCGCCTCTGGAGAATTAAAGCGGCAACAACGAAAAAACTGCATGTTTGCCAGAACAAACCAGTCTGAGAATAAATGGTGACACAAAAATGGGAAGTCGACAGCTGAGATGGCTGACTGCGAGAAGGGTGAATCTTGACAGACGATGGAAGATGCAGTGAAGGAAAAATAGCAAAAAGAACAGAACAGCAGTGGCAGTGGAGGAATAAATGTTCTCGACGCCCTTATCCAAAATAGAAATTGGCGCCACACCACCCCCCCCCCTCACCCCACCCCTCACCCCCATCCTTCACCCCTCACCCCCACCCCTCACCCCCACCCCTCACCCCCTCACCCCCACCCCCACCCCCACCCCTCACCCCCACCCCTCACCCCCACCGCAAACCGCCTGAATCTGTTATGATGGCTGCAGTTTGAGTATTACTTGCATGTATATATTGCACTTTTTGATCTAGAACATTATTGCAAATAAAGTTGCCCCCAAACAAATCCAACAAGCTAACATCACCATCACAACTATCATCACCATCACAACTATCATCACCATCACAACTATCATCACCATCACAACTATCATCACCATCACAACTAACATCACCATCACAACTATCATCACCATCACAACTATCATCACCATCACAACTATCATCACCATCACAACTATCATCACCATCACAACTATCATCACCATCACAACTATCATCATCATCATCATCAGCAACAACAAAAGCAACATCATAAACATCAACAACAACACTAACTACAGCAACAATACTAACAATTACATCATCACTAACACCACCACCATCACCATTATCATCACCATCATCAACACCATCACCAACATCGTCACCACCACCATAACCACCACCATCACCAACATCATCACCAACACCACCACCATAACCACCACCGTCGCCAACATCATCACCATCAACAACACTATCACCAACATCACCAACATCACCACCGTCACCAACACCATCACGACTACCACAACCACCACTATCACTAACATCTTTATCACTAACATCTTTATGACCACCAACATCATATTCATCACCAACACCATCATCACCACCACCACTACCACCATTTCCACAACCAACTAACCACTACCACCTCCACTACCACCTCCTTCAATACCACAAACACCACCACATCCACCACCTCCACCACCTCCACCACCTCCACCACTTCCACCACCCCCATCACCACCACCAACAACAACAACTCAACCACGTCCATTACTAACTACACCAACTCCACCCCCACAACCACAACAACCACCACCAACACAACCACCACTAACTACACCACCTCCACCATCTACACAACCACCACCACTACCTCCTCTAGTACCAACGTCACCACCACCATCACCAACATCATCACCTCCACCACTACCTACACCACCACCGACATCACTACCAATGCCACCCACACCATCACCTACACTACCACCAACACCACAACCACCACCACCCTCACCACTACCTCCACCACCACTATCACCACCTCCAACACCTCCTTCACCTCCATCACCACCACCAACAACAAAAACAACAATTCAACCACCTTCATCACTAACTACACCAACTCCACTCCCACAACCACTTCCACAACAACCACCACCAACACAACCACCACTAACTACACCACCTCCACCATCTACACAACCACCACCACTACCTCCTCTAGTACCACCGTCACCACCACCATCACCAATATCATCACCTCCACCACTACCTACACCACCACCGACATCACTACCAATGCCACCCACACCACCACCTACACTACCACCATCACCACAAGCACCACCACCAACACCACTACCTCCACCACCACTATCACCACCTCCAACACCTCCACCACCTCCATCACTACCTCCACCACCACTATCACCTCCACCACCATTATCACCTCCACTACCTCCTCCACCTCCATCATACCCACCACAACCACCGCCACTACCAACCTCATCTACACCACCACCACCACCACCACCACCACTTACACCTCCATCACTTTCACTGGTGGTAATTGTGCAGCAGCACTGTTCTTGGTCCAGTATGTTATTTCTACATCAAAAAAATCGGGAATACAATTCGCTTGATTGTTTTGTTATTCGTTGTCGATCGTACTGCTAATATAATATCATGTAATATAATACAATATAATATAATACAATTTAATATAATAATCATATAATACAATTTAATGTAATATACTATGGGAGGTCTTTACCTTATATTGGTCTGATTGGCGGAAAGTTGCAACTCTTCACTTCATTTTGGCTCAAAGGTACTCCGCAGCGCAATATGTTGAACTGCCATTTATGTCAGATAGATCGTCGCGGAAAAACATTTTCGATAATATATCAGATCTTTGTTTGAAATTGTATGTGACTACAGCGTTATCGTATGGTCGCTGTTCGGTGTAGTTTGAAAACATAATTAATAATAATGAGTTAGTACTCTATGGAGGATTGACATTCAGATGTCTGAGGTCGTGTTGCGGCGCCGGTTGAAAGCGGCTGTGGAGAATGAAAGCGACAATAACAAAATAAGCTGCAAATTTGCGCGAATACATGAGTCTGAAAAGAAATAGCGGAAAAGAAATGTGAAGTTACCGATGATGCACAACAAATATCAGATCGTTTGACGGGTTCGCAACATGTTCTGGTTACAGGCCCGGTAGGCCCGTATTATGTTTAGTCTGATGTTGAATACCGTGCAGCAGTGCAACATGTTCTGGTTACAGGCCCGGTAGGCCCGTACTATGTTTAATCTGATGTTGAACACTGTGCAGCAGTGCAACATGTTCTGGTTACAGGCCCGGTAGGCCCGTACTATGTTTAATCTGATGTTGAACACTGTGCAGCAGTGCAACATGTTCTGGTTACAGGCCCGGTAGGCCCGTGTTATGTTTAGTCTGATGTTGAATACTGTGCAGCAGTGCAACATGTTCTGGTTACAGGCCCGGTAGGCCCGTGTTATGTTTAGTCTGATGTTGAACACTGTGCAGCAGTGCAACATGTTCTGGTTACAGGCCCGGTAGGCCCGTGTTATGTTTAGTCTGATGTTGAACACTGTGCAGCAGTGCAACATGTTCTGGTTACAGGGCCGGTAGGCCCGTCTTATGTTTAGTCTGATGTTGAACACTGTGCAGCAGTGCAACATGTTCTGGTTACAGGCCCGGTAGGCCCGTACTATGTTTAATCTGATGTTGAACACTGTGCAGCAATGCAACATGTTCTGGTTACAGGCCCGGTAGGCCCGTGTTATGTTTAGTCTGATGTTGAACACTGTGCAGCAGTGCAACATGTTCTGGTTACAGGTCCGGTAGGCCCGTGTTATGTTTAGTCTGATGTTGAACACTGTGCAGCAGTGCAACATGTTCTGGTTACAGGCCCGGTAGGCCCGTATTATGTTTAGTCTGATGTTGAACACTATGCAGCAGTGCAACATGTTCTGGTTACAGGCCCGGTAGGCCCGTGTTATGTTTAGTCTGATGTTGAACACTGTGCAGCAGTACAACATGTTCTGGTTACAGGCCCGGTAGGCCCGTATTATGTTTAGTCTGATGTTGAACACTATGCAGCAGTGCAACATGTTCTGGTTACAGGCCCGGTAGGCCCGTGTTATGTTTAGTCTGATGTTGAACACTGTGCAGCAGTGCAACATGTTCTGGTTACAGGCCCGGTAGGCCCGTGTTATGTTTAGTCTGATGTTGAACACTGTGCAGCAGTGCAACATGTTCTGGTTACAGGCCCGGTAGGCCCGTGTTATGTTTAGTCTGATGTTGAACACTGTGCAGCAGTGCAACATGTTCTGGTTACAGGTCCGGTAGGCCCGTGTTATGTTTAGTCTGATGTTGAACACTGTGCAGCAGTGCAACATGTTCTGGTTACAGGCCAGGTAGGCCCGTGTTATGTTTAGTCTGATGTTGAACACTGTGCAGCAGTGCAACATGTTCTGGTTACAGGCCAGGTAGGCCCGTGTTATGTTTAGTCTGATGTTGAACATTTTTTTCAGCAGTGCAACATGTGCGAGTTACACGTGGACACACCGGGAGAGGTACCTATTTACACAAAGGAAGTGCTACCATGAACACGCCGGGAAAGACACCCGTGAACACGCCAGGAATGTTACCCGTCGGTAAACTGTAGTGTTACCCGTGAGCACACCGGGAGTGTTACCACAGACGGTCTAAGGACGTCGATGTCTCCGTCTCAGCTCCCTGGGCCGTGGAGAGTTCTACCCATGCCATTAACGGAAACTTGTAACTCTACACTTCATGTTGGGTTGTCCGCAGTGCAATATTTTGAACTGACATTTAGGCCAGATAGATCGTCGGGGAAAATATCTTCAATAATATATGAGGTATTTGTTTGAAATTGTATGCGAATACTGCGTCATCGTGGTGAATGGCCGCTGTTCAGTGTAGTTGAAAAACATCATTAAAAAATAGTTTGTTCTCTATGGAGGATTGACATTCATATTTCATAGGTCGTGTTTAATTCTCCAGAGCCGGTTACAAGCGGCTCTGGAGAATTAAACCGACAACAACAACAGAAACTGCAAATTTGAGTGAATACACGAGTCTGAAAATAAATAGCAGAAAAGAAAGGGAAGTTACCGATGATGCACAACAAATATCAGATCGTTTGATGGGTTCGCAACATGTTCTGGTTGACGGCCCGGTAGGCCTGTATTATCTTAAGCCTGATGTTGAACACTGTGCAGCAGTGCAACAGGTGTACACAAAAGGAAGGGTACACGGCCCCTGAACACGGGGCACAGAAGGAAGAGTACACGGCCCTTGTATAGGGGCACAGAAGGAGGAGTACACGGCCCTTGTACACGGGGCACAGAAGGAAGAGAACACGGCCCCTGGACACGGGGCACAGAAGGAAGAGTACTCGGCCCCGCGGACACGGGGCACAGAAGGAAGAGTACACAGCCCCTGTATACGGGGCACAGAAGGAAGAGTACACGGCCCATGTACACGGGGCACAGGAAGAGTACACGGCCCCTGTAGTACACGGCCCCTGTACACGGGGCACAGAAGGAAGAGTACACGGCCCCTGTACACGGGGCACAGAAGGAAGAGTACACGGCCCCTGTACACGGGGCACAGAAGGAAGAGTACACGGCCCCTGTACACGGGGCTCAGAAGGGAGAGTACACGGCCCCTGTACACGGGGCACAGAAGGAAGAGTACACGGCCCCTGTACACGGGGCACAGAAGGAAGAGTACACGGCCCCTGTACACGGGGCACAGAAGGAAGAGTATACAGCCCCTGTACACGGGGCACAGAAGGAAGAGTACACGGCCTCTGTACACGGGGCACAGAAGGAAGAGTACACGGCTCCTGTAAACGGGGCACAGAAGGAAGAGTACACGGCCCCGGTACACGGGGCACAGAAGGAAGAGTACACGGCCCCTGTACACGGGGCACAGAAGGAAACGAAGAGAAATAACTTATCTGTTGTCCAACAGCACCGCTGCAACCGCCGCCAGAACTACAACCACTACTAGAATCACCGCCACCACCAGAACTACCACCGCCACCATAATTACCATCACTACCATCACTACCACCACCACCACCACCAGAACCACCAGAACCACTAGAGCTACCACCACCACCAGAACCATCACCACCACCACCACCAGAACTACCACCACCACAGTCACCACCGCCACCGCCGTATCTAGTCTATAGTAGCCTAGCCAGATTTAACACATTCAAAGTCTTGCCGGGCGACGGCAAAACCATTACGTTACCCTAGTCATCGTCTAGTCTACTCAATTCTAATATATAAGCCTATCCCTGTAATTGACAGACTAAACTCAATAAATACACTAACTTAGTCTTAGTATAATTAGTCAGTTGATCTGACACTACAACTTACAGTACAACACCCACTACTCTATCACTTACTCACTAGTACAGTCAGTCAGTTGGCCTGACACTACAACTTACAGTACAACACCCACTACTCTATCACTCACTCACTAGTACTACTAGTCTAACAACGTCGTAGTCAGTACCTGCAATCGTCCCGGCAACCATGCGAATTTAAAAAAAATATTTCGCGTATACGGCAGCCGACCCCCTTCTTTGAACTCGACAGTACGGGCCATGTCTGCGTGTATGTTGTTATAAACGTTTGCAGTACACGTTTCTTCTTGGCTGGTGGTGTTGTGTCAATTCGATCTCCGTTATCATTTCGTGTCGCGTGACTTCTTTTTGTTTGAGCGCTGTTTCCTATATCGATATTGATGAGATTACAACCAGAAGCAGCGAATGATAAAACCATGTCACAAGAAGCAGCGTACATATGTATTTCCGGAATGATTCCGGGCAATCCGGAATGGTAGGCAGGTCTGGCACCGCCACCACCCGAACCATCGCCATCACTACAACAACCGCCACATAATTAATAACTAGTTAATTCCTTATCGAGGACGGGAATTGAGAGATAGATTTAACAAGATTTAACAAGATTGCCATCCAGAGAATTAACTCTAGATGGCAGGTGGACAAGGAAGCCCTTTGGCTTATCGAGAGTCCAACCCTTTTATCTACATATATCCAGCCCTTCTGAGGTATGTGTCGATTTTATTTTTAAACATATTCACACTACTAGCACCCACACAATCATCAGATAATCTGTTCCATTCATTCACAGTCCTTTGTGAAAATGAGAACTTTCTCACGTCTAATCTACACTGCTCCTTTACTAATGTAACTTCATGTCCTCTAGTCTTTCTATCTTTCTTAACTGAAAAAAACATATTTCTATCAATATTTTCATAACCATTCAATATTTTAAACACTTCTATCTGATCTCCTCTCAGTCTCCTGGTCTCTAGTGTTGTTAAACCACATTCTTTTAGGCGTTTTTCATAACTAAGATCCCTAAGTTTTGGTATCATTTTAGTCGCTCTCCTCTGTACTCTTTCTAGCATATCTATGTCCTTCTTGCGGTATGGCCTCCACGCTTGTATACAATATTCTAAATGAGGCCTAACTATTGTTTTGTACAGCGGTATTATTAGTTCTTTTTCTTTATATGCTATATTTCGCCTAATCAATCCAAGGATTTGATTTCCCTTTGAAGCTGCAATTCCACACTGCTCTGAAACCTTCATGTCAGCAGTAATTGTCAGCCCTAAGTCTTTTTCTTTTACAATAGTACTTAGTACAGTTCCCCCCATTGTATATTCTACATATTCGTTCCCATGTCCTGTGTGAAGGCATTTACATTTCCCAAAATTGAACAACATTTGCCACTTTTCAGACCATTTGATCAACCTGTCTAGATCATCTTGTAAATGCTGTCTATCCCCATCACTTTTAATCCTTCTAAACACTTTTGTATCATCTGCAAATGTCAACACCTTGCTAGCTATATCATCGTCCAAATCGTTTATATGTATTAAGAATAATATAGGTCCCAGTACTGATCCCTGTGGAACCCCACTCAAAACTGATTTCCAGTTTGAAGCCTCCCCATCAACAACTACCCGTTGTTTTCTGTCAATCAACCATTTTTCTATCCAGTTAATTATACCATTTCCTATGCCATGGGCTTTTAGTTTAAGCAGTAATCTCTGATGTGGCACTTTGTCTAAAGCTTTTTGAAAATCTAAGTAGATGATATCTACTGGTGATCCATCATCTACCCACTTAGTGATATCTTCCAAAAAACATAACATATTTGTTAAGCATGACCTCGCTTTTAGAAACCCATGTTGAGATGGGTTTATCAAGTTATGTTTAACAAGAAAATCCACCATGTGATCTTTAATTGGTCTTTCTAATAATTTACAAATCACCGATGTTAAACTAACTGGTCTATAATTATTTGACTTGTTTCTCGAACCTTTTTTAAATAACGGTATAATGTTTGCTTCTTTCCATTCTAAAGGAACCACTCCCTCTTCTAATGACAAGTTGAAAACTGTTGCAAGCGGTATGCTAATTTGTTCTACAATTTCCACTAGTAGTTTGGGTGGAATACCATCCACTCCAGGTGATTTATTTTCCTTCATAGCCCTAATTTTCTTAGCTACCATTTCTGGGGTTACAATTAACTGTCTTAAATAGTCTGATTCTGCCCCCTTGAACTTAGCCTCTGGTACTGGCAGTGAACTAGTGTCTTCTCTGGTAAACACTGAACTAAAATACTCATTTAGGTCTTCAGCCATTAAGAATCCTTCTGATATTATATTTCCAGCACTATCTTCTAGAGGACCGACCTTATCCTGAACTTTCTGTTTGCTTCGAACATACGCATAAAAACTCTTGCTGTCATGTTTTATATTACAAGCTAATTTATGTTCATAGCTTCTCTTTGAATTTCTAATTTCAGCTGTAGCTTGGTTTAGTGCTTCTTTATAAATGTTGTAGTCTTCGTCATTTCCAGTACGTCTATATGACTTCCACATCATTTGTTTATACTTAATTTTTCTAATGGCTTCTTTCAATAAGTATTTCTTTCTGGTCCGTTTCCCTTGTTTTTTGAAGGAACAAATTTATCTACGATGCACTCTATTTCATTCTTTAAGATATTCCAGCATTCTGTTGCTGTCTTATTCTTCAGTGTATTATTCCAGTCTATCTTTGCTAAATATTTCCTCATTTCCTTATATCTTCCTTTGTGGAAATTTCTCCTGAACTGCTTTTATTATTTCTTTCTGATTTTACTTTGATGGTAAAATGTATCTGGCTGTGATCACTACTTCCCAGAGGCTCACATAATTTAACATTATCAACTAATTCATTCTGTGAGGACAAAACTAAGTCTAACACATTCTCTCCCCTGGTTGGTTCTAGCACATGTTGAGAAAGGAAACTATCTTGTACTAAAACTAAAACTTGTGGTCCTCACTACCCATACTCTGTAGAGATTTCCATTTTATATGCCCATGGTTAAAATCCCCCATAATAACACAGTCCCGTTTGCTCACTTCCCTTATAGCGTTTTGTATTTTTCATTCTCTTCTATGCTTATGTTTGGACTTCGATAAACTAATCCAACCGTTAACGCTGAGTTTCCTGTAACTATGTTACACCAAACAGCTTCTTCGCAATCTGCTTCTCTGTCTAATTTTATTTCATAAGCCTGGATAGATTCTTTAATATATCAAATAACTCCACCTCCCTTTCTTCCTATTCTATCTTTCCTAAACATTACATATCCTGTCAGTCCCAATTCGGCATCTGATATATCGGTGGTGGTCCAGGATTCGGTTATACCTATTATGTGAGGGTCAATATCTTCTACCATAATGTTTAGTTCATTTCTTTTGTTTACTATACTCCTTGCATTTAAACAAACACATTTATACCCAGCTTCAGAACAGTTTTCCAGACTGTTCTTTGCTGAATTATTTTTGCTGCCTTTATGTATGCCTCCAGTTTCAGGCTTCTCTGCGAGTCCCCTCTGCGAATTTAGTTTAAATAGATGCAACCTGTCCCACTGTCAACAGATCGCAGCAGATTCTCTGAGAATACTGCTGCCCCCTTTCCACTTAGATGGAGGCCATCTCTCATGTACATATCTTCTCTCCCAACAAAGTACCCCATAAATCTAGGAATCCCACGCCCTCTTCCTCACACATCTGCTCAACTAGTGCGTTGATCGCCATCCTCTTACAGTTTCTGTATCTTGCCCCCTTCCTCCCATTACTGGCAAAATTCCTGAGAGAATAACCTGTTCCACTCTTGTCTTCTTTAGCTTCCTTACTAGATGTCTGTACTTCTGAACTATCCCAGTTGTTCCCTCCTTGTCTGCATTGTTTGTCCCAACGTGTACTAGTATAGATCCTCCCTTGCCATGCCCCAATACTTTCTCTACCCTTTCGGTCACATGCTCTATCCTAGCCCCCGGTAGACCTACAACAACGTCCTTCCCCTCGCATATTTCTCTTGTCCCCTTTCTCTCCTGTCATCTTCTCTTCCTTTCATCCCTTCTTCCTCCATCATTTCTTCCCTTCCCCCTCCTTCAGTCCTTTCCTATCACCTTCACGCCTGTCATGTTTTCTGTTTTTTTGCTGAACACTCTGTCTTCTTCCATCAGTCTTCTGTCTCACAGTCTTACCAACTGCCTCTGTGGTATCTACCTCTTCACCACCTGTATCGCTGTCGTGTCTCTCCTCGTTCTCTACAGTCTGACTACCCGCTGATCTATCCCCACTGGCCCGTTTTCTCTTCCTCTGCCGAACACTTTTCCTCCGTCCTCTGTTTTCTCAATGTCTTGTTCCTTCACACCGGTCACCTTCCTTCCTCTCAGTCTCCTTTCTTCAGTCTCCGTGTCACAACTCTGCTCCTTCTGTGTTGTAGAATTCTCAACTCTCCCGCGTCATCCCTCTCTGCTCCATCTATTTCTATGTTGAGTCTCGCCTCCATCTCCTTCACTATATCCGTCAACTTACACACCTCCTTCATCAGACATTCCACCCTCAAACACCCCATACACCGAAATGTGAATCCGTCATCTTTGGTCTCTGCCCATGATTTTGGACAGCCAGACAACGCAAAATCCACCCAGCTCTGGCAGTCGTTGCAAACTAGGTGTCGTTTTGCCCTGAGTTGCCGCTTGCAAGGTGCCATATCAGAATTTATTTATGTTCAAAGTAGTTTTTTTATGTAGTCTTTGAAAAGACTTTTCTGTGTACAATTTACACCAGATTGTTTAAGTTATAGTTAGTTATATTTGTTAACACACAGTGACACACCGTGCCTTACCTAGTTACGATGTCGATGACAATGTATTCAAGTTAGGCTTAGATACAAGACTTTACAAAGACTGTTTCCTGTGTACTATTATACACTTTAAAAGATTGTTATTTCAGGTTTTAATTACTAATCTAACTACACCGATTATCTCAAATAACGCTATTCTATTGTCGTTCACGGTACGCTAACTTCGCCAGTGACCTACTTTGTAAACAACGTTCCGATTACATTAACGTCCCCAATTATCGCTCGCAAATCGCCTACTTTTAATCTACCCTAGATTACTCCCTCTAGCTAACTTTTAACAAAAAATATTGCTTAATATATATCTATAATTACGTTATGTATGCTATACGCTCAATAATATCACTTATCTTGATCAAATATCCTTATATTTTCGCAAGTTTGCTGCACCAAATTCAAATCAATTCACCACCGGAAGTCCCCAAAATTTTCTTTTATAGATAGAAGTAGGACGCCGCACACATGAGGGAACAAACGCATGGAGGAATGCCAATAGGCCTTTAGCGTGGTTTTGTTTGGGTTTATGGCCTGGGACTGCACATTTCGCAATAATTAATATCCGTCACATTTGCACTGAAGCAGCCAAGGGGAGAGGTGTTGGTGTTGTTCGCGGTGTCGAGGAGGGTAGTGTTGGAGATGTTTGCGGTGTCGAGGGTGCAGTGATGGAAATGTCCGCGGTGCATGTCGATGAGGTATTTTTGCACGCAGTATCGAGTCGAGGGGGGTACTGTTGGAAATGTTCGCAGTCTCCACCTGTGGGTAGTTTTGAAGATAGTTCGCACTGCCATTCTACATTTTCACCAGATTCGCAAAATGTTGTGAACATCACGATTTCAAATCAAGGAGCAATAGTTTCTGGCAAGCTGAATTCCAAAGCGGAACTATTTTTCGACGAGCGGGCGGGCGGACAGACGATCAGTGGAGATGGGCTGACAGAATGATCGAATCTTAGTTCTAAACAATCGCTAAAACATAAAGACAAAGGAGATTGACTTGAATGCAGTGAGCCGTGGAACGACGGATCTAGTCCAGTGTCTATTATACAAGTCTTTTAGTAACTGTCCTTTAGTAACTATGCAGTCATAAATGATCACAGGTCAAGCCGGAGGTTGACCATTCGTTCTGTGGTCGCCAATGTGCTTGCAAATGTACAAACCATTAGAATGTAGCATACACGTAAACAGGCAACACAAACAAACACATAACACACACGCAGTGACGCTCACGCATGCACACGCACGTGTACACATTCACATACATGCAAACGTACACACATGAGCGACATTTTGTCTTAATTAGAGTCACCGGCCTCTTCCGGAAAAAAATTGATTTACTTATTATTCGTAAATGCTCTATATGCGTGAGTATGATGTATTATATGGGTGTCTATGTTTTACAATACTTATTATTCGTAAATGATCTATATGCGTGAGTATGATGTATTATATGGGTGTCTATGTTTTACAATACTTATTATTCGTAAATGATCTATATGCGTAAGTATGATGTATTATATGGGTGTCTATGTTTTACAATACTTATTATTCGTAAATGATCTATATGCGTGAGTATGATGTATTATATGGGTGTCTATGTTTTACAATACTTATTATTCGTAAATGATCTATATGCGTGAGTATGATGTATTATATGGGTGTCTATGTTTTACAATACTTATTATTCGTAAATGATCTATATGCGTGAGTATGATGTATTATATGGGTGTCTATGTTTTACAATACTTATTATTCGTAAATGATATATATGCGTGAGTATGATGTATTATATGCGTGTCTATGTTTTACAATACTTATTATTCGTAAATGATCTATACGCGTGAGTATGATGTATTATATGTGTGTCTATGTTTTACAATACATATTGTTCGTAAATTATCTATACGCGTGAGTATGATGTATTATATGTGTGTCTATGTTTTACAATACTTATTATTCGTAAATGATCTATATGCGTGAGTATGATGTATTATATGGGTGTCTATGTTTTACAATACTTATTATTCGTAAATGATCTATATGCGTGAGTATGATGTATTATATGGGTGTCTATGTTTTACAATACTTATTATTCGTAAATGATCTATATGCGTGAGTATGATGTATTATATGGGTGTCTATGTTTTACAATACTTATTATTCGTAAATGATCTATATGCGTGAGTATGATGTATTATATGGGTGTCTATGTTTTACAATACTTATTATTCGTAAATGATCTATATGCGTGAGTATGATGTATTATATGCGTGTCTATGTTTTACAATACATATTGTTCGTAAATGATCTATATGCGTGAGTATGATGTATCATATGCGTGTCTATGTTTTACAATACTTAGTATTCGTAAATGATCTATATGCGTGAGTATGATGTATTATATGCGTGTCTATGTTTTACAATACATATTGTTCGTAAATTATCTATATGCGTGAGTATGATGTATTATATGTGTGTCTATGTTTTACAATACTTATTATTCGTAAATGATCTATATGCGTGAGTATGATGTATCATATGCGTGTCTATGTTTTACAATACTTATTATTCGTAAATGATCTATACGCGTGAGTATGATGTATTATATGTGTGTCTATGTTTTACAATACATATTGTTCGTAAATTATCTATACGCGTGAGTATGATGTATTATATGTGTGTCTATATTTTACAATACTTATTATTCGTAAATGATCTATATGCGTGAGTATGATGTATCATATGCGTGTCTATGTTTTACAATACTTAGTATTCGTAAATGATCTATATGCGTGAGTATGATGTATTATATGCGTGTCTATGTTTTACAATACTTATTATTCGTAAATGATCTATATGCGTGAGTATGATGTATCATATGCGTGTCTATGTTTTACAATACTTATTATTCGTAAATGATCTATACGCGTGAGTATGATGTATTATATGTGTGTCTATGTTTTACAATACATATTGTTCGTAAATTATCTATACGCGTGAGTATGATGTATTATATGTGTGTCTATGTTTCTACAATACTTATTATTCGTAAATGATCTATACGCGTGAGTATGATGTATTATATGTGTGTCTATGTTTTACAATACGTAGTATTCGTAAATTATCTATATGCGTGCGTATGATGTATTATGTGTGTGTCTATGTTTCCAATGCATACAAACAAAACAGTTATATTATGGACGGGGTCAAATAAATGTTTCTCTTCTTCTTTTTCCGTTGTCTTTGTGGACTTTTTAGATGTTGTCGCCGTTTCTGTTCAAACTGCAGACCAGTCGAGTACAGCAGTGACGTCAGAAGGGGCGGTTGGTTGCAGACTCTTCCCAGGTGTTGTGGGGAATGGATCATTACTTCCGCGATCTTTTCTCCTCGTGATCGCCTACAAATCTTCAGTTTACCACAGAAGAGCGTATTTGGTGTACCTTCATCCGTTATATATATATATGCGGAGACCAAGTGACCGGACCATCGTAGTTGTGCGCGTTCGATTTGAAATTTCATACCACACATTCAAGAGGATAGGTTAAAAGATTGTTTGAGTCAGTCCTACAAATCGCACTAAGACGCACACAGACAGAGAAGACAGACAATGGGCTGACTAAAATTGTTTCACTGTGTGCCCGGGGTGATGATGGTCTCGATAGGAGACAGACACTGGGTTGACTATAATTGTTGTTGTTGTCCTCTTGTTTCCCTGTGTGTTCAGGGTGAGGTTGGTCTCGATAGGATACAGACAGTGGGTTGACTATAATTGTTATTGTTGTCCTCTTCTTTCCCTGTGTTCGGGATGACGTTGGTCCCGATAGGAGACAGACAGTGAGCTGACTTTAATTGTTGTTGTTGTCCTCTTGTTTCCCTGTGTGTTCGGGGTGAGGTTGGTCTCGATAGGAAGCAGACGATGGGCTGACTATAATTGTTGTTGTTGTCCTCCTGTTTCCCTGTGTGTTCGGGGTGATGTTGGTTTCGATAGGAGACAGACAGTGGGTTGACTATCATTGTTGTTTTTGTCCTCTTGAATCCCTGTGTTCGGGATGACGTTGGTCTCGATAGGAGACAGACAGTGGCTGACTATAATTATTGTTGTTGTCCTCTTGTTTCCCTGTATGTTCGGGGTGAGATTGGTCTCGATAGGAGACAGACAGAGGGCTGACTATAATTGTTGTAGATATCCTCTTGTTTCCCTGTGTGTTCGGGATGACGTTGGTCTCGATAGGAGACAGACAGTGGATTGATTATAATTGTTGTTGTTGTCCTCTTGTTTTCCTATGTTCGGGGTGAGATTGTTCTCGATAGGAGACAGACAGTTGGTTGACTATAATTGTTGTGGTTTTCATCTTGTTTCACTGTGTTTTCGGGGTGAGGTTGGTCTCGATAAGAGACAGACAGTGAGCTGATTATAATTCTTGTTGTTGTCCTCTTGTTTCCCTGTGTGTTCGGGGTGATGTTGCTTTCGATAGTAGACAGACAGTGGGCTGACTATAATTGTTGTTTATATCCTCTTATTTCCCTGTGTGTTCGGGTGACGTTGGTCTCGATAGGAGACAGACAGTGGTTGACTATAATTGTTGTTGTTTTCCTCTTATTTCCCTGTGTTCGGGGTGACGTTGGTCTCGAAAGGAGACAGACAGTGGGCTGACTATTAATATTGTTGTTGTCCTCTTGTTTCCCAGTGTGTTGACTAAAATTGTTTCCCTGTGTGTTCGGGGTGAGGTTGGTCTCGATAGGAGATAGACAGTGGGCTGACTATAATTGTTGTTGTTGTCCTCTTGTTTCCCAGTGTGTTCGGTGTGACGTTGGTCTCGACAGGAGACAGACAGTGATCTGACTATCATTGTTGTTGTTGTCCTCTTGTTTCCCAGTGTGTTCGGGGTGAGGTTGATCTCGATAAGAGACAGACGGTGGGCTGACTATAAGTGTTGTTGTTTTCCTCTTGTTTCCCTGTGTGTTCGGGGTGACGTTGGTTTCGATAGGAGACAGATAGTGGGCTGATTATAACTGTCGTTGTTGTCCACTTGTTTACCTGTGTTCGGGGTGAGGTTGGTCTCGATAAGAGACAGACAGTGAGCTGATTATAATTCTTGTTGTTGTCCTCTTGTTTCCCTGTGTGTTCGGGGTGATGTTGCTTTCGATAGTAGACAGACAGTGGGCTGACTATAATTGTTGTTTATATCCTCTTATTTCCCTGTGTGTTCGGGTGACGTTGGTCTCGATAGGAGACAGACAGTGGTTGACTATAATTGTTGTTGTTTTCCTCTTATTTCCCTGTGTTCGGGGTGACGTTGGTCTCGAAAGGAGACAGACAGTGGGCTGACTATTAATATTGTTGTTGTCCTCTTGTTTCCCAGTGTGTTGACTAAAATTGTTTCCCTGTGTGTTCGGGGTGAGGTTGGTCTCGATAGGAGATAGACAGTGGGCTGACTATAATTGTTGTTGTTGTCCTCTTGTTTCCCAGTGTGTTCGGTGTGACGTTGGTCTCGACAGGAGACAGACAGTGATCTGACTATCATTGTTGTTGTTGTCCTCTTGTTTCCCAGTGTGTTCGGGGTGAGGTTGATCTCGATAAGAGACAGACGGTGGGCTGACTATAAGTGTTGTTGTTTTCCTCTTGTTTCCCTGTGTGTTCGGGGTGACGTTGGTTTCGATAGGAGACAGATAGTGGGCTGATTATAACTGTCGTTGTTGTCCACTTGTTTACCTGTGTTCGGGGTGAGATTGTTCTCGATAAGAGACAGACAGTGAGCTGATTATAATTCTTGTTGTTGTCCTCTTGTTTCCCTGTGTGTTCGGGGTGATGTTGCTTTCGATAGTAGACAGACAGTGGGCTGACTATAATTGTTGTTTATATCCTCTTATTTCCCTGTGTGTTCGGGTGACGTTGGTCTCGATAGGAGACAGACAGTGGTTGAATATATAATTGTTGTTGTTTTCCTCTTATTTCCCTGTGTTCGGGGTGACGTTGGTCTCGATAGGAGACAGACAGTGGGCTGACTATTAATATTGTTGTTGTCCTCTTGTTTCCCTGTGTTTGGGGTGAAGTTGGCGTCGATAGGAGACAGACAGTGTGTTGACTAAAATTGTTTCCCTGTGTGTTCGGGATGACGTTGGTTTCGATAGGAGACTGACAGAGGGCTGACTATATTTGTTGTTGATATCCTCTTGTTTCCCTGTGTGTTCGGGGTGACGTCGGTCTCGATAGGAGACATACAGTGGGTTGATTATAATTGTTGTTGTTGTCCTCTTATATCCCTTTGTTTGGGATGACGTTGGTCTCGATAGGAGACAGACAGTGGTTGAATATAATTGTTGTTGTTTTCCTCTTGTTTCCCTGTGTGTTCGGGGTGAGGTTGGACTCGATAGGAGGCAGATGGTGGGCTGACTATAATTGTTGTGGTTGTCCTTTTGTTTCCCTGTGTTCGGGGTGACGTTGGTCTCGATAGGAGACAGAAATTGGGCGGACTATAAATGTTGTTGTTGTCCTCTTGTTTCCCTGTGTTTGGGGTGAGGTTGGCGTCGATAGGAGAAAGACAGTGGGTTGACTAAAATTGTTTCCCTGTGTGTTCGGTGTGAGGTTGGTCTCGATAGGAGATAGACAGTGGGCTGACTATAATTGTTGTTGTAATCCTCTTGTTTCCCTGTGTGTTCGGGGTGAGGTTGGTCTCGATAGGAGGCAGATGGTGGGCTGACTATAGTTGTTGTTGTTGTCCTCTTGTTTCCCAGTGTGTTCGGGGTGAGGTTGGTCTCGATAGTAGGCAGATGGTGGGCTGACTATAATTGTTGTTGTTGTCCTCTTGTTTCCCTGTGTGTTCGGGGTGATGTTGGTCTCGATAGTAGGCAGATGGTGGACTGACTATAATTTTTGTTGTTGTCCTCTTGTTTCCCAGTGTGTTCGGGGTGAGGTTGTTCTAGATAGGAGGCAGATGGTGGGCTGACTTTAGTTGTTGTTGTTGTCCTCTTTTTTCCCTGTCTGTTCGTGGTGTGGTTGGTCTCGATAGGAGGCAGATGGTGGGCTGACTATAATTGTTGTTGTTGTCCTCTTGTTTCACTGTGTGTTTGGTGTGAGGTTGGTCTCGATAGGAGACAGACAGTGAGCTGACTGTAATTGTTGTTGTTGTCCACTTGTTTCCCTGTGTGTTCGAGGTGCTGTTGGTTTCGATAGGAGACAGACAGTGGGCTGACTATAATTGTTGTTGTTGTCCTCTTGTTTCCCTGTGTGTCCGGGGTGAGGTTGGTCTCGATAGGAGAGAGACAGTGGGTTGACTATAATTTTTGTTGTTGTCCTCTTGTTTCCCTGTGTGTTCGGGGTGAGTTTGGTCTCGACAGGAGACAGACAGTTGGCTGACTATAATTGTTGTTGTTGTCCCCTTGTTTTCCTATGTTCGGGGTGAGATTGTTCTCGATAGGAGACAGACAGTTGGTTGACTATAATTGTTGTGGTTTTCATCTTGTTTCACTGTGTTTTCGGGGTGAGGTTGGTCTCGATAAGAGACAGACAGTGAGCTGATTATAATTCTTGTTGTTGTCCTCTTGTTTCCCTGTGTGTTCGGAGTGATGTTGCTTTCGATAGTAGACAGACAGTGGGCTGACTATAATTGTTGTTTATATCCTCTTATTTCCCTGTGTGTTCGGGTGACGTTGGTCTCGATAGGACACAGACAGTGGTTGACTATAATTGTTGTTGTTTTCCTCTTATTTCCCTGTGTTCGGGGTGACGTTGGTCTCGAAAGGAGACAGACAGTGGGCTGACTATTAATATTGTTGTTGTCCTCTTGTTTCCCAGTGTGTTGACTAAAATTGTTTCCCTGTGTGTTCGGGGTGAGGTTGGTCTCGATAGGAGATAGACAGTGGGCTGACTATAATTGTTGTTGTTGTCCTCTTGTTTCCCAGTGTGTTCGGTGTGACGTTGGTCTCGACAGGAGACAGACAGTGATCTGACTATCATTGTTGTTGTTGTCCTCTTGTTTCCCAGTGTGTTCGGGGTGAGGTTGATCTCGATAAGAGACAGACGGTGGGCTGACTATAAGTGTTGTTGTTTTCCTCTTGTTTCCCTGTGTGTTCGGGGTGACGTTGGTTTCGATAGGAGACAGATAGTGGGCTGATTATAACTGTCGTTGTTGTCCACTTGTTTACCTGTGTTCGGGGTGAGATTGTTCTCGATAAGAGACAGACAGTGAGCTGATTATAATTCTTGTTGTTGTCCTCTTGTTTCCCTGTGTGTTCGGGGTGATGTTGCTTTCGATAGTAGACAGACAGTGGGCTGACTATAATTGTTGTTTATATCCTCTTATTTCCCTGTGTGTTCGGGTGACGTTGGTCTCGATAGGAGACAGACAGTGGTTGACTATAATTGTTGTTGTTTTCCTCTTATTTCCCTGTGTTCGGGGTGACGTTGGTCTCGATAGGAGACAGACAGTGGGCTGACTATTAATATTGTTGTTGTCCTCTTGTTTCCCTGTGTTTGGGGTGAAGTTGGCGTCGATAGGAGACAGACAGTGTGTTGACTAAAATTGTTTCCCTGTGTGTTCGGGATGACGTTGGTTTCGATAGGAGACTGACAGAGGGCTGACTATATTTGTTGTTGATATCCTCTTGTTTCCCTGTGTGTTCGGGGTGACGTCGGTCTCGATAGGAGACATACAGTGGGTTGATTATAATTGTTGTTGTTGTCCTCTTATATCCCTTTGTTTGGGATGACGTTGGTCTCGATAGGAGACAGACAGTGGTTGAATATAATTGTTGTTGTTTTCCTCTTGTTTCCCTGTGTGTTCGGGGTGAGGTTGGACTCGATAGGAGGCAGATGGTGGGCTGACTATAATTGTTGTGGTTGTCCTTTTGTTTCCCTGTGTTCGGGGTGACGTTGGTCTCGATAGGAGACAGAAATTGGGCGGACTATAAATGTTGTTGTTGTCCTCTTGTTTCCCTGTGTTTGGGGTGAGGTTGGCGTCGATAGGAGAAAGACAGTGGGTTGACTAAAATTGTTTCCCTGTGTGTTCGTTGTGAGGTTGGTCTCGATAGGAGATAGACAGTGGGCTGACTATAATTGTTGTTGTAATCCTCTTGTTTCCCTGTGTGTTCGGGGTGAGGTTGGTCTCGATAGGAGGCAGATGGTGGGCTGACTATAGTTGTTGTTGTTGTCCTCTTGTTTCCCAGTGTGTTCGGGGTGAGGTTGGTCTCGATAGTAGGCAGATGGTGGGCTGACTATAATTGTTGTTGTTGTCCTCTTGTTTCCCTGTGTGTTCGGGGTGATGTTGGTCTCGATAGGAGACAGACAGTTGGATGACTATAATTGTTGTGGTTGTCCTCTTGTTTCCCTGTGAGTTCAGGGTGAGGTTGGTCTCGATAAGAGACAGACAGTGAGCTGATTATAATTGTTGTTGTCGTCCTCTTGTTTCCCTGTGTTGGGGGTGAGGTGGGTGTGGATAGGAGACAGACAGTGGGTTGACTAAAATTGATTCCCTGTCTCTTCGGGGAGATGATGGTCTCGATAAGAGACAGACAGAGGGCTGACTATAATTGTTGTGGTTGTCTTCTTGTTTCCCTGTGTTCGGGGTGAGGAAACGAGACACACACTAGCTTGAGTATGTGTGATGTTGTTGTCCTCTTGTTTCCCATTGTGTTCAGGGTGAGGTTGGTCTCGATAGGTGACATACAGTGGGTTGACTATAATTGTTGTTGTTGTCCTCTTGTTTCCCTGTGTGTTCAGGGTGAGGTTGGTCTCGATAGGAGACAGACAGTGGGTTGACTATAATTGTTGTTGTTGTCCTCTTGAATCCCTGTGTTCGGGATGACGTTGGTCTCGATAGGAGACAGGCACTGGGCTGACTATAATTGTTGTTGTTGTCCTTTTGTTTCCCTTTGTTCTGGGTGACGTTGGTTTCGATAGGAGACAGGCACTGGGCTGACTATAATTGTTGTTGTCGTCCTCTTGTATCCCTGTGTTGGTGGTGAGGTTGGTGTTGATAGGAGACAGACAGTGGGTTGACTAAAATTGATTCCCTGTCTCTTCGGGGAGGTGTTGGTCTCGATAGGAGACAGACAGAGGGCTGACTATAATTGTTGTGGTTGTCTTCTTGTTTCCCTATGTTCGGGGTGACGTTGGTTTCGATAGGAGACAGACAGAGGGCTGACTATAATTGTTATTGTTGTCTTTTTGTTTCCCTGTGTTCGGGGTGAAGTTGTTGTCGATAGGAGACAGACAGTGGGTTGATTAAAATTGATTCCCTGGGTGTTCGGGGTGATGTTGGTCTCGATAGGAGATCGACAGTGGGTTGACTATAATTGTTGTTGTTGTCCTCTTGGTTCCCTGTGTGTCCGGGGTGAGGTTGGTGTCGATAGGAGACAGAGAGTTGGCTGACTATAATTTTTTTTTTCTTTTTTTCCCCCTGTGTTTGGGGTGACGTTGGTCTCGATACGAGACATACAGAGGGTTGATTATAATTGTTGTTGTTGTCTTCTTGTTTCCATGTGTTCGGGATGACGTTGGTCTCGATAGGAGACAGACAGTGGCTGACTATAATTTTTGTTGTTGTCCTCTTGTTTCCCTGTGTGTTCGGGATCAGGTTGTTCTCGATAGGAAACAGACAGAGGGCTGACTATATTTGTTGTTGATATCCTCTTGTTTCCCTGTCTGTTCGGGGTGAAGTTGGTCTCGATAGGAGACAGACAATGGGTTGATTATAATTGTTGTTGTTGTCCTCTTGTTTCTCTGTGTTCGGGATGACGTTGGTCTCGATAGGAGACAGACAGAGGGGTGACTATAATTGTAGTTTATATCCTCTTATTTCTATGTGTATTCGTGTGACGTTGGTCTAAATAGGAGACAGACAGTGGTTGACTATAATTGTTATTGTTTTCCTCTTATTTCCCTGTGATCGGGATGACGTTGGTCTCGATAGGAGACAGAGAGAGGGCTGATTATAATTGTTGTGGTTGTCCTCTTGTTTCCCTGTGTTCGGGGTGAAGTTGTTGTCGATAGGAGACAGACAGTGGGTTGATTGTAATTGTTGTTGTTGTCTTCTTGTTTCCCTGTGTTCGGGATGACGTTGGTCTCGATAGGAGACAGACAGTGGTTGACTATAATTGTTGTTGTTTTCCTCTTATTTCCCTGTGTTCGGGATGACGTTGGTCTCGATAGGAGACAGAGAGAGGGCTGAATATAATTGTTGTGGTTGTCCTCTTGTTTCCCAGTGTTCGGGGTGACGTTGGTTTCGATAGGAGACAGGCAGTGGGTTGATCAAAATTGATTCGCTGTGTGTTCGGGGTGATGTTGGTCTCGATAGGAGACAGACAGTGGGCTGACTATAATTGTTGTTGTTGTGCTCTTGTTTCCCTGTGTTCGGGGTGAGATTATTCTCGATAGGAGACAGACAGTTGGATGACTATAATTGTTGTGGTTGTCCTCTTGTTTTCCTGTGAGTTCGGGGTGAGGTTGGTCTCGATAAGAGTCAGACAGTGAGCTGATTATAATTGTTGTTGTTGTCCTCTTGTTTCCCTGTGTGATCGGGGTGATGTTGGTTTCGATAGGAGACAGACAGTGTGCCGATTATAATTGCTGTTGTTGTCTTCTTGTTTCCCTGTGTGTTCGGGGTGAGATTGTTCTAGATAGGAGGCAGATGGTGGGCTGACTATAATTGTTGTTGTTGTCCTCTTTTTTCCCTGTCTGTTCGGGGTGAGGTTGGTCTCGATAGGAGGCAGATGGTGGGCTGACTATAATTGTTTTTGTTGTCCTCTTGTTTCCCTGTGTGTTCGGTGTGAGGTTGGTCTCGATAGGAGACAGACAGTTAGCTGACTAAAATTGTTGTTGTTGTCCACTTGTTTCCCTGTGTGTTCGGGGTGCTGTTGGTTTCGATAGGAGACAGACAGTGGGCTGACTATAATTGTTGTTGTTGTGCTCTTGTTTCCCTGTGTTCGGGGTGAGATTATTCTCGATAGGAGACAGACAGTTGGTTGACTATAATTGTTGTGATTGTCCTGTTGTTTCCCTGTGTGTTCGGGGTGAGGTTGGTCTCGATAAGAGACAGACAGTGAGCTGACTATAATTGTTGTTGTAGTCCTCTTGTTTCCCTGTGTGTTCGGGGTGATGTTGGTTTCGATAGGAGACAGACAGTGGGCTGACTATAATTGTTGTTGTTGTCCTCTTGAATCCCTGTTTTCGGGATGACGTTGGTCTCGATAGGAAACAGACAGTGGCTGACTATAATTGTTGTTGTTGTCCTCTTGTTTCCCTGTATGTTCGCTGTGAGGTTGGTCTCGATAAGAGACAGACAGTTGGTTGATTATAACTGTTGTTGTTGTCCTCTTGTTTCCCTGCGTTCGGGATGACGTTGATCTCGATAGGAGACAGACAGAGGGCTGACTATAATTGTTGTTGATATCCTCTTGTTGCCCTTTGTGTTCGGGATGACGTTGGTCTCGATAGGAGACAGACAGTTGGTTGATTATAATTGTTGTTACTGTCCTCTTGTTTCCCTGTGTTCGGGATGACGTTGGTCTCGATAGGAGACAGACAGAGGGATGACTATAATTGTTGTTTATATCCTCTTATTTCCATGTGTATTCGGGTGATGTTGGTGTCGATAGGAGACAGACAGTGGTTGACTATAATTGTTGTTGTTTTCCTCTTATTTCCCTGTGTTCAGGATGACGCTGGTTTCGATAGGAGACAGACAGAGGGCTGAATATAATTGTTGTGGTTGTCCTCTTGTTTCCCAGTGTTCGGGGTGACGTTGGTTTCGATAGGAGACAGGCAGTGGGTTGATTAAAATTGATTCCCTGTGTGTTCGGGGTGATGTTGGTCTCGATAGGAGACAGACAGTGGGCTCACTATAATTGTTGTTGTCCTCTTGTTTCCCTGTGTTCGGGGTAAGGATACGAGACACACACTAGCTTGAGTATATGTGATGTTGTTGTCCTCTTGTTTCCCTGTGTGTTCAGGGTGAGGTTGGTCTCGATAGGTGATAGACAGTGGGTTGACTATAATTGTTGTTGTTGTCCTCTTGTTTCCCTGTGTGTTCAGGGTGAGGTTGGTTTCGATAGGAGACAGCAGTGGGTTGACTATAACTGTTGTTGTTGTCCTCTTGAATCCCTGTGTTCGGGATGACGTTGGTCTCGATAGGAGACAGGCTGTGGGCTGACTATAATTGTTGTGGTTGTCCTTTTGTTTCCCTGTGTTCGGGGTGACGTTGGTTTCGATATGAGACAGGCAGTGGGCTGACTATCAATGTTGTTGTTGGCCTCTTGTTTCCCTGTGTTTGGGATGAGGTTGGCGTCGATAGGAGACAGACAGTGGTTTGACTAAAATTGTTTCCCTGTGTGTTAGGAGTGAGGTTGGTCTCGATAGGAGGCAGACGATGGGCTGACTATAATTGTTGTTGTTATCCTCTTGTTTCCCTGTGTGTTCGGGGTGATGTTGGTTTCGAAAGGACACAGACAGTGGGCTGACTATCAATGTTATTGTTGTCCTCTTGTTTCCCTGTGTTTGGGGTGAGGTTGGCGTCGATAGGAGACAGAAAGTGGTTTGACTAAAATTGTTTTCCTGTGTGTTCAGGGTGAGGTTGATCTCGATAGGAGATAGACAGTGGGCTGACTGTAATTGTTGTTGTTGTCCTCTTGCTTCCCAGTGTGTCCGGGGTGAAGTTGGTCTCGATAGGAGACAGATAGTGAGCTGACTATCATTGTAGTTGTTGTCCTCTTGTTTCCCTGTGTGTACGGGGTGAGGTTGGTCTCGATAGGAGGCAGAAGATGGGCTGACTATAATTGTTGTTGTTGTCCTCTTGTTTCCCTGTGTGTTCGGGGTGATGTTGGTTTCGATAGGAGACAGACAGTGGGCGGACTCTATATGTTGTTGTTGTCCTCTTGTTTCCCTGTGTTTGGGGTGAGGTTGGCGTCGATAGGAGACAGACAGTGGGTTGACTAAAATTGTTTCCCTGTGTTTTCGGGGTGAGGTTGGTCTCGATAGGAGATAGATAGTGGGCTGACTATAAATGTTGTTGTTGTCCTCTTGTTTCCCTGTGTGTTCGGGGTGAGTTTGGTCTCGGTAGGAGGCATATGGTGGGCAGACTATAATTGCTGTTGTTGTCCTCTTGTTTCCCAATGTGTTCGGGGTGAGGTTGGTCTCGATAGTAGGCAGATGGTGGGCTGACTATAATTGTTGTGGTTGTCCTCTTGTCTCCCTGTGTGTTCGGGGTGAGGTTGGTCTCGATAGTAGGCAGATGGTGGGCTGACTATAAGTGTTGTTGTTGTCCTCTTGTTTCCCTGTGTGTTCGGGGTGACGTTGGTCTCGATAGGAGACAGACAGTGAGCTGATTATAATTGTTGTTGTCGTCCTCTTGTTTCCCTGTGTTGGGGGTGAGGTTGGTGTGGATAGGAGACAGACAGTGGGTTGACTAAAATTGATTCCCTGTCTCTTCGGGGAGATGTTGGTCTCGATAAGAGACAGACAGAGGGCTGACTATAATTGTTGTGGTTGTCTTCTTTTTTCCCTGTGTTCGGGGTGACGTTGGTTTCGAAAGGAGACAGACAGAGGGCTGACTATAATTGTTGTTGTTGTCTTATTGTTTCCCTGTGTTCGGGGTGAAGTTGTTGTCGATAGGAGACAGACAATGGGTTGATTAAAATTGATTCCCTGGGTGTTCGGGGTGATGTTGGTCTCGATAGGAGATCGACAGTGGGTTGACTATAATTATTGTTGTTGTCCTCTTGGTTCCCTGTGTGTCCGGGGTGAGGTTGGTGTCGATAGGAGACAGACAGTTGGCTGACTATAATTGTTGTTGTTGTTTTTTTTCCCCCTGTATTTGGGGTGACGTTGGTCTCGATAGGAGACATACAGTGGGTTGATTATAATTGTTGTTGTTGGCTTCTTGTTTCCCTGTGTTCGGGATGACTTTGGTCTCGATAGGAGACAGACAGTGGCTGACTATAATTTTTTTTTGTCCTCTTCTTTCCCTGTGTTCGGGGTGAGGATAGGAGACAGACACTAGGTTGACTATATGTGATGTTGTTGTCCACTTGTTTCCCTGTGTGTTCGGGGTGATGTTGGTCTTGATAGGAGACAGCCACTGGGTTGACTATAATTGTTGTTGTTGTCCTCTTGTTTCCGTGTGTGTTCATGGTGAGGTTGGTCTCGATAGGAGAGAGAGAGTGAGCTGACTATAATTGTAGTTGTTGTCCTCTTGTTTCCCTGTGTGTACGGGGTGAGGTTGGTCTCGATAGGAGGCAGACGATGGGCTAACTATAATTGTTGTTGTTGTCCTCTTGTTTCATTGTGTGTTCGGGGTGATGTTGGTTTCGATAGGAGACAGACAGTGGGCGGACTCTAAATGTTGTTGTTGTCCTCTTGATTCCCTGTGTTTGGGGTGAGGTTGGCGTCGATAGGAGACAGGCAGTGGGTTGACTAAAATTGTTTCCCTGTGTGTTCGGGGTGAGGTTGGTCTCGATGGGTGATAGACAGTGGGCTGACTATAATTGTTGTTGTTGTCCTCTTGTTTCCCTGTGTGTTCGGGGTGAGTTTGGTCTCGGTAGGAGGCATATGGTGGGCAGACTATAATTGTTGTTGTTGTCCTCTTGTTTCCCAGTGTGTTTGGGGTGAGGTTGGTCTCGATAGTAGGCAGATGGTGGGCTGACTATAATTGTTGTGGTTGTCCTCTTGTCTCCCTGTGTGTTCGGGGTGAGGTTGGTCTCGATAGTAGGCAGATGGTGGGCTGACTATAAGTGTTGTTGTTGTCCTCTTGTTTCCCTGTGTGTTCGGGGTGACGTTGGTCTCGATAGGAGACAGACAGTTTGTTGACTATAATTGTTGTGGTTGTCCTCTTGTTTCCCTGTGTGTTCGGGGTGAGGTTGATCTCGATAGTATGCAGATGGTTGGCTGACTATAATTGTTGTTGTTGTCCTCTTGTTTCCCTGTGTGTTCGGTGTGAGGTTGGTCTCGATAGGAGACAGACAGTGGGCTGACTATAACTGTTGTTGTTGTCCTTTTGTTTCCCTTTGTTCGGGGTGAGATTGTTCTCGATAGGAGACAGACAGTTGGATGACTATAATTGTTGTGGTTGTCCTCTTGTTAACCTGTGCGTTCGGGATGAGGTTGGTCTCGATAAGAGACAGACAGTGAGCTGATTATAATTGTTGTTGTCGTCCTCTTGTTTCCCTGTGTTGGGGGTGAGGTTGGTGTGGATAGGAGACAGACAGTGGGTTGACTAAAATTGATTCCCTGTCTCTTCGGGGAGATGTTGGTCTCGATAAGAGACAGACAGAGGGCTGACTATAATTGTTGTGGTTGTCTTCTTGTTTCCCTGTGTTCGGGGTGAGGAAACGAGACACACACTAGCTTGAGTATGTGTGATGTTGTTGTCCTCTTGTTTCCCTGTGTGTTCAGGGTGAGGTTGGTCTCGATAGGTGACAGACGGTGGGTTGACTATAATTGTTGTTGTTGTCCTCTTGTTTCCCTGTGTTTTCAGAGTGAGGTTGGTCTCGATAGGAGACAGACAGTGGGTTGACTATAATTGTTGTTGTTGTCCTCTTGAATCCCTGTGTTCGGGATGACGTTGGTCTCGATAGGAGACAGGCAGTGGGCTGACTATAATTGTTGTTGTTGTCCTTTTGTTTCCCTTTGTTCAGGGTGACGTTGGTTTTGATAGGAGACAGGCACTGGGCTGACTATAATTGTTTTTGTCGTCCTCTTGTATCCCTTTGTTGGTGGTGAGGTTGGTGTTGATAGGAGACAGACAGTGGGTTGACTAAAATTGATTCCCTGTCTCTTCGGGGAGGTGTTGGTCTCGATAGGAGACAGACAGAGGGCTGACTATAATTGTTGTGGTTGTCTTCTTGTTTCCCTGTGTTCGTGGTGACGTTGGTTTCGATAGGAGACAGACAGAGGGCTGACTATAATTGTTGTTGTTGTCTTTTTGTTTCCCTGTGTTCGGGGGAAGTTGTTGTCGATAGGAGACAGACAGTGGGTTGATTAAAATTGATTCCCTGGGTGTTCGGGGTGATGTTGGTCTCGATAGGAGATCGACAGTGGGTTGACTATAATTGTTGTTGTTGTCCTCTTGGTTCCCTGTGTGTCCGGGGTGAGGTTGGTGTCGATAGGAGACAGAGAGTTGGCTGACTATAATTGTTGTTGTTGTTTTTTCCCCCTGTGTTTGGGGTGACGTTGGTCTCGATACGAGACATACAGTGGGTTGATTATAATTGTTGTTGTTGTCTTCTTGTTTCCCTGTGTTCGGGATGACGTTGGTCTCGATAGGAGACAGACAGTGGCTGACTATAATTTTTGTTGTTGTCCTCTTGTTTCCCTGTGTGTTCGGGATCAGGTTGGTCTCGATAGGAAACAGACAGAGGGCTGACTATATATGTTGTTGATATCCTCTTGTTTCCCTGTGTGTTCAGGGTGAAGTTGGTCTCGATAGGAGACAGACAATGGGTTGATTATAATAGTTGTTGTTGTCCTCTTGTTTCTCTGTGTTCGGGATGACGTTGGTCTCGATAGGAGACAGACAGAGGGGTGACTATAATTGTAGTTTATATCCTCTTATTTCTATGTGTATTCGGGTGACGTTGGTCTAAATAGGACACAGACAGTGGTTGACTATAATTGTTATTGTTTTCCTCTTATTTCCCTGTGTTCGGGATGACGTTGGTCTCGATAGGAGACAGAGAGAGGGCTGATTATAATTGTTGTGGTTGTCCTCTTGTTTCCCTGTGTTCGGGGTGAAGTTGTTGTCGATAGGAGACAGTCAGTGGGTTGATTAAAATTGATTCCCTGGGTGTTCGGGGTGATGTTGGTCTCGATAGGAGATCGACAGTGGGTAGACTATAATTGTTGTTGTTGTCCTCTTGGTTCCCTGTGTGTCCGGGGTGAGGTTGGTGTCGATAGGAGACAGAGAGTTGGCTGACTATAATTGTTGTTGTTGTTTTTCCCCCCTGTGTTTGGGGTGACGTTGGTCTCGATAGGAGACAGACAGTGGGTTGATTATAATTGTTGTTGTTGTCTTCTTGTTTCCCTGTGTTCGGGATGACGTTGGTCTCGATAGGAGACAGACAGTGGGCTGACTATAATTGTTGTTTATATCCTCTTATTTCCCTGTGTGTTCGGGTGACGTTGGTCTCGATAGGAGACAGACAGTGGGTTGACTATCATTGTTGTTTTTGTCCTCTTGAATCCCTGTGTTCGGGATGACGTTGGTCTCGATAGGAGACAGACAGTGGCTGACTATAATTATTGTTGTTGTCCTCTTGTTTCCCTGTATGTTCGGGGTGAGATTGGTCTCGATAGGAGACAGACAGAGGGCTGACTATAATTGTTGTAGATATCCTCTTGTTTCCCTGTGTGTTCGGGATGACGTTGGTCTCGATAGGAGACAGACAGTGGATTGATTATAATTGTTGTTGTTGTCCTCTTGTTTTCCTATGTTCGGGGTGAGATTGTTCTCGATAGGAGACAGACAGTTGGTTGACTATAATTGTTGTGGTTTTCATCTTGTTTCACTGTGTTTTCGGGGTGAGGTTGGTCTCGATAAGAGACAGACAGTGAGCTGATTATAATTCTTGTTGTTGTCCTCTTGTTTCCCTGTGTGTTCGGGGTGATGTTGCTTTCGATAGTAGACAGACAGTGGGCTGACTATAATTGTTGTTTATATCCTCTTATTTCCCTGTGTGTTCGGGTGACGTTGGTCTCGATAGGAGACAGACAGTGGTTGACTATAATTGTTGTTGTTTTCCTCTTATTTCCCTGTGTTCGGGGTGACGTTGGTCTCGAAAGGAGACAGACAGTGGGCTGACTATTAATATTGTTGTTGTCCTCTTGTTTCCCAGTGTGTTGACTAAAATTGTTTCCCTGTGTGTTCGGGGTGAGGTTGGTCTCGATAGGAGATAGACAGTGGGCTGACTATAATTGTTGTTGTTGTCCTCTTGTTTCCCAGTGTGTTCGGTGTGACGTTGGTCTCGACAGGAGACAGACAGTGATCTGACTATCATTGTTGTTGTTGTCCTCTTGTTTCCCAGTGTGTTCGGGGTGAGGTTGATCTCGATAAGAGACAGACGGTGGGCTGACTATAAGTGTTGTTGTTTTCCTCTTGTTTCCCTGTGTGTTCGGGGTGACGTTGGTTTCGATAGGAGACAGATAGTGGGCTGATTATAACTGTCGTTGTTGTCCACTTGTTTACCTGTGTTCGGGGTGAGATTGTTCTCGATAAGAGACAGACAGTGAGCTGATTATAATTCTTGTTGTTGTCCTCTTGTTTCCCTGTGTGTTCGGGGTGATGTTGCTTTCGATAGTAGACAGACAGTGGGCTGACTATAATTGTTGTTTATATCCTCTTATTTCCCTGTGTGTTCGGGTGACGTTGGTCTCGATAGGAGACAGACAGTGGTTGACTATAATTGTTGTTGTTTTCCTCTTATTTCCCTGTGTTCGGGGTGACGTTGGTCTCGATAGGAGACAGACAGTGGGCTGACTATTAATATTGTTGTTGTCCTCTTGTTTCCCTGTGTTTGGGGTGAAGTTGGCGTCGATAGGAGACAGACAGTGTGTTGACTAAAATTGTTTCCCTGTGTGTTCGGGATGACGTTGGTTTCGATAGGAGACTGACAGAGGGCTGACTATATTTGTTGTTGATATCCTCTTGTTTCCCTGTGTGTTCGGGGTGACGTCGGTCTCGATAGGAGACATACAGTGGGTTGATTATAATTGTTGTTGTTGTCCTCTTATATCCCTTTGTTTGGGATGACGTTGGTCTCGATAGGAGACAGACAGTGGTTGAATATAATTGTTGTTGTTTTCCTCTTGTTTCCCTGTGTGTTCGGGGTGAGGTTGGACTCGATAGGAGGCAGATGGTGGGCTGACTATAATTGTTGTGGTTGTCCTTTTGTTTCCCTGTGTTCGGGGTGACGTTGGTCTCGATAGGAGACAGAAATTGGGCGGACTATAAATGTTGTTGTTGTCCTCTTGTTTCCCTGTGTTTGGGGTGAGGTTGGCGTCGATAGGAGAAAGACAGTGGGTTGACTAAAATTGTTTCCCTGTGTGTTCGGTGTGAGGTTGGTCTCGATAGGAGATAGACAGTGGGCTGACTATAATTGTTGTTGTAATCCTCTTGTTTCCCTGTGTGTTCGGGGTGAGGTTGGTCTCGATAGGAGGCAGATGGTGGGCTGACTATAGTTGTTGTTGTTGTCCTCTTGTTTCCCAGTGTGTTCGGGGTGAGGTTGGTCTCGATAGTAGGCAGATGGTGGGCTGACTATAATTGTTGTTGTTGTCCTCTTGTTTCCCTGTGTGTTCGGGGTGATGTTGGTCTCGATAGGAGACAGACAGTTGGATGACTATAATTGTTGTGGTTGTCCTCTTGTTTCCCTGTGAGTTCGGGGTGAGGTTGGTCTCGATAAGAGACAGACAGTGAGCTGATTATAATTGTTGTTGTCGTCCTCTTGTTTCCCTGTGTTGGGGGTGAGGTGGGTGTGGATAGGAGACAGACAGTGGGTTGACTAAAATTGATTCCCTGTCTCTTCGGGGAGATGATGGTCTCGATAAGAGACAGACAGAGGGCTGACTATAATTGTTGTGGTTGTCTTCTTGTTTCCCTGTGTTCGGGGTGAGGAAACGAGACACACACTAGCTTGAGTATGTGTGATGTTGTTGTCCTCTTGTTTCCCATTGTGTTCAGGGTGAGGTTGGTCTCGATAGGTGACATACAGTGGGTTGACTATAATTGTTGTTGTTGTCCTCTTGTTTCCCTGTGTGTTCAGGGTGAGGTTGGTCTCGATAGGAGACAGACAGTGGGTTGACTATAATTGTTGTTGTTGTCCTCTTGAATCCCTGTGTTCGGGATGACGTTGGTCTCGATAGGAGACAGGCAGTGGGCTGACTATAATTGTTGTTGTTGTCCTTTTGTTTCCCTTTGTTCTGGGTGACGTTGGTTTCGATAGGAGACAGGCACTGGGCTGACTAAAATTGTTGTTGTCGTCCTCTTGTATCCCTGTGTTGGTGGTGAGGTTGGTGTTGATAGGAGACAGACAGTGGGTTGACTAAAATTGATTCCCTGTCTCTTCGGGGAGGTGTTGGTCTCGATAGGAGACAGACAGAGGGCTGACTATAATTGTTGTGGTTGTCTTCTTGTTTCCCTATGTTCGGGGTGACGTTGGTTTCGATAGGAGACAGACAGAGGGCTGACTATAATTGTTATTGTTGTCTTTTTGTTTCCCTGTGTTCGGGGTGAAGTTGTTGTCGATAGGAGACAGACAGTGGGTTGATTAAAATTGATTCCCTGGGTGTTCGGGGTGATGTTGTTCTCGATAGGAGATCGACAGTGGGTTGACTATAATTGTTGTTGTTGTCCTCTTGGTTCCCTGTGTGTCCGGGGTGAGGTTGGTGTCGATAGGAGACAGAGAGTTGGCTGACTATAATTGTTTTTTTTGTTTTTTTTTCCCCTGTGTTTGGGGTGACGTTGGTCTCGATACGAGACATACAGAGGGTTGATTATAATTGTTGTTGTTGTCTTCTTGTTTCCATGTGTTCGGGATGACGTTGGTCTCGATAGGAGACAGACAGTGGCTGACTATAATTTTTGTTGTTGTCCTCTTGTTTCCCTGTGTGTTCGGGATCAGGTTGGTCTCGATAGGAAACAGACAGAGGGCTGACTATATTTGTTGTTGATATCCTCTTGTTTCCCTGTCTGTTCGGGGTGAAGTTGGTCTCGATAGGAGACAGACAATGGGTTGATTATAATTGTTGTTGTTGTCCTCTTGTTTCTCTGTGTTCGGGATGACGTTGGTCTCGATAGGAGACAGACAGAGGGGTGACTATAATTGTAGTTTATATCCTCTTATTTCTATGTGTATTCGGGTGACGTTGGTCTAAATAGGAGACAGACAGTGGTTGACTATAATTGTTATTGTTTTCCTCTTATTTCCCTGTGATCGGGATGACGTTGGTCTCGATAGGAGACAGAGAGAGGGCTGATTATAATTGTTGTGGTTGTCCTCTTGTTTCCCTGTGTTCGGGGTGAAGTTGTTGTCGATAGGAGACAGACAGTGGGTTGATTGTAATTGTTGTTGTTGTCTTCTTGTTTCCCTGTGTTCGGGATGACGTTGGTCTCGATAGGAGACAGACAGTGGTTGACTATAATTGTTGTTGTTTTCCTCTTATTTCCCTGTGGTCGGGATGACGTTGGTCTCGATAGGAGACAGAGAGAGGGCTGAATATAATTGTTGTGGTTGTCCTCTTGTTTCCCAGCGTTCGGGGTGACGTTGGTTTCGATAGGAGACAGGCAGTGGGTTGATCAAAATTGATTCGCTGTGTGTTCGGGGTGATGTTGGTCTCGATAGGAGACAGACAGTGGGCTGACTATAATTGTTGTTGTTGTGCTCTTGTTTCCCTGTGTTCGGGGTGAGATTATTCTCGATAGGAGACAGACAGTTGGATGACTATAATTGTTGTGGTTGTCGTCTTGTTTTCCTGTGAGTTCGGGGTGAGGTTGGTCTCGATAAGAGTCAGACAGTGAGCTGATTATAATTGTTGTTGTTGTCCTCTTGTTTCCCTGTGTGATCGGGGTGATGTTGGTTTCGATAGGAGACAGACAGTGTGCCGATTATAATTGCTGTTGTTGTCTTCTTGTTTCCCTGTGTGTTCGGGGTGAGATTGTTCTAGATAGGAGGCAGATGGTGGGCTGACTATAATTGTTGTTGTTGTCCTCTTTTTTCCCTGTCTGTTCGGGGTGAGGTTGGTCTCGATAGGAGGCAGATGGTGGGCTGACTATAATTGTTTTTGTTGTCCTCTTGTTTCCCTGTGTGTTCGGTGTGAGGTTGGTCTCGATAGGAGACAGACAGTTAGCTGACTAAAATTGTTGTTGTTGTTGTCCACTTGTTTCCCTGTGTGTTCGGGGTGCTGTTGGTTTCGATAGGAGACAGACAGTGGGCTGACTATAATTGTTGTTGTTGTGCTCTTGTTTCCCTGTGTTCGGGGTGAGATTATTCTCGATAGGAGACAGACAGTTGGTTGACTATAATTGTTGTGATTGTCCTCTTGTTTCCCTGTGTGTTCGGGGTGAGGTTGGTCTCGATAAGAGACAGACAGTGAGCTGACTATAATTGTTGTTGTAGTCCTCTTGTTTCCCTGTGTGTTCGGGGTGATGTTGGTTTCGATAGGAGACAGACAGTGGGCTGACTATAATTGTTGTTGTTGTCCTCTTGAATCCCTGTTTTCGGGATGACGTTGGTCTCGATAGGAAACAGACAGTGGCTGACTATAATTGTTGTTATTGTCCTCTTGTTTCCCTGTATGTTCGCTGTGAGGTTGGTCTCGATAAGAGACAGACAGTTGGTTGATTATAATTGTTGTTGTTGTCCTCTTGTTTCCCTGCGTTCGGGATGACGTTGATCTCGATAGGAGACAGACAGAGGGCTGACTATAATTGTTGTTGATATCCTCTTGTTGCCCTTTGTGTTCGGGATGACGTTGGTCTCGATAGGAGACAGACAGTTGGTTGATTATAATTGTTGTTACTGTCCTCTTGTTTCCCTGTGTTCGGGATGACGTTGGTCTCGATAGGAGACAGACAGAGGGATGACTATAATTGTTGTTTATATCCTCTTATTTCCATGTGTATTCGGGTGATGTTGGTGTCGATAGGAGACAGACAGTGGTTGACTATAATTGTTGTTGTTTTCCTCTTATTTCCCTGTGTTCAGGATGACGCTGGTTTCGATAGGAGACAGACAGAGGGCTGAATATAATTGTTGTGGTTGTCCTCTTGTTTCCCAGTGTTCGGGGTGACGTTGGTTTCGATAGGAGACAGGCAGTGGGTTGATTAAAATTGATTCCCTGTGTGTTCGGGGTGATGTTGGTCTCGATAGGAGACAGACAGTGGGCTCACTATAATTGTTGTTGTCCTCTTGTTTCCCTGTGTTCGGGGTAAGGATACGAGACACACACTAGCTTGAGTATATGTGATGTTGTTGTCCTCTTGTTTCCCTGTGTGTTCAGGGTGAGGTTGGTCTCGATAGGTGATAGACAGTGGGTTGACTATAATTGTTGTTGTTGTCCTCTTGTTTCCCTGTGTGTTCAGGGTGAGGTTGGTTTCGATAGGAGACAGCAGTGGGTTGACTATAACTGTTGTTGTTGTCCTCTTGAATCCCTGTGTTCGGGATGACGTTGGTCTCGATAGGAGACAGGCTGTGGGCTGACTATAATTGTTGTGGTTGTCCTTTTGTTTCCCTGTGTTCGGGGTGACGTTGGTTTCGATATGAGACAGGCAGTGGGCTGACTATCAATGTTGTTGTTGGCCTCTTGTTTCCCTGTGTTTGGGATGAGGTTGGCGTCGATAGGAGACAGACAGTGGTTTGACTAAAATTGTTTCCCTGTGTGTTAGGAGTGAGGTTGGTCTCGATAGGAGGCAGACGATGGGCTGACTATAATTGTTGTTGTTATCCTCTTGTTTCCCTGTGTGTTCGGGGTGATGTTGGTTTCGATAGGACACAGACAGTGGGCTGACTATCAATGTTATTGTTGTCCTCTTGTTTCCCTGTGTTTGGGGTGAGGTTGGCGTCGATAGGAGACAGAAAGTGGTTTGACTAAAATTGTTTTCCTGTGTGTTCAGGGTGAGGTTGATCTCGATAGGAGATAGACAGTGGGCTGACTGTAATTGTTGTTGTTGTCCTCTTGCTTCCCAGTGTGTCCGGGGTGAAGTTGGTCTCGATAGGAGACAGATAGTGAGCTGACTATCATTGTAGTTGTTGTCCTCTTGTTTCCCTGTGTGTACGGGGTGAGGTTGGTCTCGATAGGAGGCAGAAGATGGGCTGACTATAATTGTTGTTGTTGTCCTCTTGTTTCCCTGTGTGTTCGGGGTGATGTTGGTTTCGATAGGAGACAGACAGTGGGCGGACTCTATATGTTGTTGTTGTCCTCTTGTTTCCCTGTGTTTGGGGTGAGGTTGGCGTCGATAGGAGACAGACAGTGGGTTGACTAAAATTGTTTCCCTGTGTTTTCGGGGTGAGGTTGGTCTCGATAGGAGATAGACAGTGGTCTGACTATAAATGTTGTTGTTGTCCTCTTGTTTCCCTGTGTGTTCGGGGTGAGTTTGGTCTCGGTAGGAGGCATATGGTGGGCAGACTATAATTGTTGTTGTTGTCCTCTTGTTTCCCAATGTGTTCGGGGTGAGGTTGGTCTCGATAGTAGGCAGATGGTGGGCTGACTAAAATTGTTGTTGTTGTCCACTTGTTTCCCTGTGTGTTCGGGGTGCTGTTGGTTTCGATAGGAGACAGACAGTGGGCTGACTATAATTGTTGTTGTTGTGCTCTTGTTTCCCTGTGTTCGGGGTGAGATTATTCTCGATAGGAGACAGACAGTTGGTTGACTATAATTGTTGTGATTGTCCTCTTGTTTCCCTGTGTGTTCGGGGTGAGGTTGGTCTCGATAAGAGACAGACAGTGAGCTGACTATAATTGTTGTTGTAGTCCTCTTGTTTCCCTGTGTGTTCGGGGTGATGTTGGTTTCGATAGGAGACAGACAGTGGGCTGACTATAATTGTTGTTGTTGTCCTCTTGAATCCCTGTTTTCGGGATGACGTTGGTCTCGATAGGAAACAGACAGTGGCTGACTATAATTGTTGTTGTTGTCCTCTTGTTTCCCTGTATGTTCGCTGTGAGGTTGGTCTCGATAAGAGACAGACAGTTGGTTGATTATAATTGTTGTTGTTGTCCTCTTGTTTCCCTGCGTTCGGGATGACGTTGATCTCGATAGGAGACAGACAGAGGGCTGACTATAATTGTTGTTGATATCCTCTTGTTGCCCTTTGTGTTCGGGATGACGTTGGTCTCGATAGGAGACAGACAGTTGGTTGATTATAATTGTTGTTACTGTCCTCTTGTTTCCCTGTGTTCGGGATGACGTAGGTCTCGATAGGAGACAGACAGAGGGCTGACTATAATTGTTGTTTATATCCTCTTGTTTCCCAGTGTTCGGGTGACGTTGGTCTCGATAGGAGACAGACAGTGGGTTGACTATAAGTGTTGTTGTTGTACTCTTGTTTCCATGTGTGTCCGGGGTGAGGTTGGTCTCGATAGGAGAGAGACAGTGGGTTGACTATAATTTTTGTTGTTGTCCTCTTGTTTCCCTGTGTGTTCGGGGTGAGTTTGGTCTCGACAGGAGACAGACAGTTGGCTGACTATAATTGTTGTGGTTGTCCTTTTGTTTCCCTGTGTTCGGGTTGACATTGGTCTCGATAGGAGACAGACAGTGGGCTGACAATAAATGTTGTTGTTGTCCTCTTTTTTCCCTGTGTTCGGGATGACGTTGGTCTCGATAGGAGACAGACAGAGGGATGACTATAATTGTTGTTTATATCCTCTTATTTCCATGTGTATTCGGGTGATGTTGGTGTCGATAGGAGACAGACAGTGGTTGACTATAATTGTTGTTGTTTTCCTCTTATTTCCCTGTGTTCAGGATGACGCTGGTTTCGATAGGAGACAGACAGAGGGCTGAATATAATTGTTGTGGTTGTCCTCTTGTTTCCCAGTGTTCGGGGTGACGTTGGTTTCGATAGGAGACAGGCAGTGGGTTGATTAAAATTGATTCCCTGTGTGTTCGGGGTGATGTTGGTCTCGATAGGAGACAGACAGTGGGCTCACTATAATTGTTGTTGTCCTCTTGTTTCCCTGTGTTCGGGGTAAGGATACGAGACACACACTAGCTTGAGTATATGTGATGTTGTTGTCCTCTTGTTTCCCTGTGTGTTCAGGGTGAGGTTGGTCTCGATAGGTGATAGACAGTGGGTTGACTATAATTGTTGTTGTTGTCCTCTTGTTTCCCTGTGTGTTCAGGGTGAGGTTGGTTTCGATAGGAGACAGCAGTGGGTTGACTATAACTGTTGTTGTTGTCCTCTTGAATCCCTGTGTTCGGGATGACGTTGGTCTCGATAGGAGACAGGCTGTGGGCTGACTATAATTGTTGTGGTTGTCCTTTTGTTTCCCTGTGTTCGGGGTGACGTTGGTTTCGATATGAGACAGGCAGTGGGCTGACTATCAATGTTGTTGTTGGCCTCTTGTTTCCCTGTGTTTGGGATGAGGTTGGCGTCGATAGGAGACAGACAGTGGTTTGACTAAAATTGTTTCCCTGTGTTTTCGGGGTGAGGTTGGTCTCGATAGGAGATAGACAGTGGGCTGACTATAAATGTTGTTGTTGTCCTCTTGTTTCCCTGTGTGTTCGGGGTGAGTTTGGTCTCGGTAGGAGGCATATGGTGGGCAGACTATAATTGTTGTTGTTGTCCTCTTGTTTCCCAATGTGTTCGGGGTGAGGTTGGTCTCGATAGTAGGCAGATGGTGGGCTGACTAAAATTGTTGTTGTTGTCCACTTGTTTCCCTGTGTGTTCGGGGTGCTGTTGGTTTCGATAGGAGACAGACAGTGGGCTGACTATAATTGTTGTTGTTGTGCTCTTGTTTCCCTGTGTTCGGGGTGAGATTATTCTCGATAGGAGACAGACAGTTGGTTGACTATAATTGTTGTGATTGTCCTCTTGTTTCCCTGTGTGTTCGGGGTGAGGTTGGTCTCGATAAGAGACAGACAGTGAGCTGACTATAATTGTTGTTGTAGTCCTCTTGTTTCCCTGTGTGTTCGGGGTGATGTTGGTTTCGATAGGAGACAGACAGTGGGCTGACTATAATTGTTGTTGTTGTCCTCTTGAATCCCTGTTTTCGGGATGACGTTGGTCTCGATAGGAAACAGACAGTGGCTGACTATAATTGTTGTTATTGTCCTCTTGTTTCCCTGTATGTTCGCTGTGAGGTTGGTCTCGATAAGAGACAGACAGTTGGTTGATTATAATTGTTGTTGTTGTCCTCTTGTTTCCCTGCGTTCGGGATGACGTTGATCTCGATAGGAGACAGACAGAGGGCTGACTATAATTGTTGTTGATATCCTCTTGTTGCCCTTTGTGTTCGGGATGACGTTGGTCTCGATAGGAGACAGACAGTTGGTTGATTATAATTGTTGTTACTGTCCTCTTGTTTCCCTGTGTTCGGGATGACGTTGGTCTCGATAGGAGACAGACAGAGGGCTGACTATAATTGTTGTTTATATCCTCTTGTTTCCCAGTGTTCGGGTGACGTTGGTCTCGATAGGAGACAGACAGTGGGTTGACTATAAGTGTTGTTGTTGTACTTTTGTTTCCATGTGTGTCCGGGGTGAGGTTGGTCTCGATAGGAGACAGACAGTTGGCTGACTATAATTTTTGTTGTTGTCCTCTTGTTTCCCTGTGTGTTCGGGGTGAGTTTGGTCTCGACAGGAGACAGACAGTTGGCTGACTATAATTGTTGTGGTTGTCCTTTTGTTTCCCTGTGTTCGGGTTGACGTTGGTCTCGATAGGAGACAGACAGTGGGCTGACAATAAATGTTGTTGTTGTCCTCTTGTTTCCCTGTGTTCGGGATGTTGACGACATAGACTACAATTGTTGATATCCTCTTTGTTGTTTATATCCTCTTATTTCCATGTGTATTCGGGTGATGTTGGTGTCGATAGGAGACAGACAGTGGTTGACTATAATTGTTGTTGTTTTCCTCTTATTTCCCTGTGTTCAGGATGACGCTGGTTTCGATAGGAGACAGACAGAGGGCTGAATATAATTGTTGTGGTTGTCCTCTTGTTTCCCAGTGTTCGGGGTGACGTTGGTTTCGATAGGAGACAGGCAGTGGGTTGATTAAAATTGATTCCCTGTGTGTTCGGGGTGATGTTGGTCTCGATAGGAGACAGACAGTGGGCTCACTATAATTGTTGTTGTCCTCTTGTTTCCCTGTGTTCGGGGTAAGGATACGAGACACACACTAGCTTGAGTATATGTGATGTTGTTGTCCTCTTGTTTCCCTGTGTGTTCAGGGTGAGGTTGGTCTCGATAGGTGATAGACAGTGGGTTGACTATAATTGTTGTTGTTGTCCTCTTGTTTCCCTGTGTGTTCAGGGTGAGGTTGGTCTCGATAGGAGACAGCAGTGGGTTGACTATAACTGTTGTTGTTGTCCTCTTGAATCCCTGTGTTCGGGATGACGTTGGTCTCGATAGGAGACAGGCTGTGGGCTGACTATAATTGTTGTGGTTGTCCTTTTGTTTCCCTGTGTTCGGGGTGACGTTGGTTTCGATATGAGACAGGCAGTGGGCTGACTATCAATGTTGTTGTTGGCCTCTTGTTTCCCTGTGTTTGGGATGAGGTTGGCGTCGATAGGAGACAGACAGTGGTTTGACTAAAATTGTTTCAATGTGTGTTAGGAGTGAGGTTGGTCTCGATAGGAGGCAGACGATGGGCTGACTATAATTGTTGTTGTTATCCTCTTGTTTCCCTCTGTGTTCGGGGTGATGTTGGTTTCGATAGGACACAGACAGTGGGCTGACTATCAATGTTATTGTTGTCCTCTTGTTTCCCTGTGTTTGGGGTGAGGTTGGCGTCGATAGGAGACAGAAAGTGGTTTGACTAAAATTGTTTTCCTGTGTGTTCAGGGTGAGGTTGATCTCGATAGGAGATAGACAGTGGGCTGACTGTAATTGTTGTTGTTGTCCTCTTGCTTCCCAGTGTGTCCGGGGTGAAGTTGGTCTCGATAGGAGACAGATAGTGAGCTGACTATCATTGTAGTTGTTGTCCTCTTGTTTCCCTGTGTGTACGGGGTGAGGTTGGTCTCGATAGGAGGCAGAAGATGGGCTGACTATAATTGTTGTTGTTGTCCTCTTGTTTCCCTGTGTGTTCGGGGTGATGTTGGTTTCGATAGGAGACAGACAGTGGGCGGACTCTATATGTTGTTGTTGTCCTCTTGTTTCCCTGTGTTTGGGGTGAGGTTGGTGTCGATAGGAGACAGACAGTGGGTTGACTAAAATTGTTTCCCTGTGTTTTCGGGGTGAGGTTGGTCTCGATAGGAGATAGACAGTGGGCTGACTATAAATGTTGTTGTTGTCCTCTTGTTTCCCTGTGTGTTCGGGGTGAGTTTGGTCTCGGTAGGAGGCATATGGTGGGCAGACTATAATTGTTGTTGTTGTCCTCTTGTTTCCCAATGTGTTCGGGGTGAGGTTGGTCTCGATAGTAGGCAGATGGTGGGCTGACTATAATTGTTGTGGTTGTCCTCTTGTCTCCCTGTGTGTTCGGGGTGAGGTTGGTCTCGATAGTAGGCAGATGGTGGGATGACTATAAGTGTTGTTGTTGTCCTCTTGTTTCCCTGTGTGTTCGGGGTGACGTTGGTCTCGATAGGAGACAGACAGTGAGCTGATTATAATTGTTGTTGTCGTCCTCTTGTTTCCCTGTGTTGGGGGTGAGGTTGGTGTGGATAGGAGACAGACAGTGGGTTGACTAAAATTGATTCCCTGTCTCTTCGGGGAGATGTTGGTCTCGATAAGAGACAGACAGAGGGCTGACTATAATTGTTGTGGTTGTCTTCTTTTTTCCCTGTGTTCGGGGTGACGTTGGTTTCGAAAGGAGACAGACAGAGGGCTGACTATAATTGTTGTTGTTGTCTTATTGTTTCCCTGTGTTCGGGGTGAAGTTGTTGTCGATAGGAGACAGACAATGGGTTGATTAAAATTGATTCCCTGGGTGTTCGGGGTGATGTTGGTCTCGATAGGAGATCGACAGTGGGTTGACTATAATTATTGTTGTTGTCCTCTTGGTTCCCTGTGTGTCCGGGGTGAGGTTGGTGTCGACAGGAGACAGACAGTTGGCTGACTATAATTGTTGTTGTTGTTTTTTCCCCCCCTGTATTTGGGGTGACGTTGGTCTCGATAGGAGACATACAGTGGGTTGATTATAATTGTTGTTGTTGGCTTCTTGTTTCCCTGTGTTCGGGATGACTTAGGTCTCGATAGGAGACAGACAGTGGCTGACTATAATTTTTTTTTTTCCTCTTCTTTCCCTGTGTTCGGGGTGAGGATAGGAGACAGACACTAGGTTGACTATATGTGATGTTGTTGTCCACTTGTTTCCCTGTGTGTTCGGGGTGATGTTGGTCTTGATAGGAGACAGCCATTGGGTTGACTATAATTGTTGTTGTTGTCCTCTTGTTTCCGTGTGTGTTCATGGTGAGGTTGGTCTCGATAGGAGAGAGAGAGTGAGCTGACTATAATTGTAGTTGTTGTCCTCTTGTTTCCCTGTGTGTACGGGGTGAGGTTGGTCTCGATAGGAGGCAGACGATGGGCTAACTATAATTGTTGTTGTTGTCCTCTTGTTTCATTGTGTGTTCGGGGTGATGTTGGTTTCGATAGGAGACAGACAGTGGGCGGACTCTAAATGTTGTTGTTGTCCTCTTGATTCCCTGTGTTTGGGGTGAGGTTGGCGTCGATAGGAGACAGGCAGTGGGTTGACTAAAATTGTTTCCCTGTGTGTTCGGGGTGAGGTTGGTCTCGATGGGTGATAGACAGTGGGCTGACTATAATTGTTGTTGTTGTCCTCTTGTTTCCCTGTGTGTTCGGGGTGAGTTTGGTCTCGGTAGGAGGCATATGGTGGGCAGACTATAATTGTTGTTGTTGTCCTCTTGTTTCCCAGTGTGTTTGGGGTGAGGTTGGTCTCGATAGTAGGCAGATGGTGGGCTGACTATAATTGTTGTGGTTGTCCTCTTGTCTCCCTGTGTGTTCGGGGTGAGGTTGGTCTCGATAGTAGGCAGATGGTGGGCTGACTATAAGTGTTGTTGTTGTCCTCTTGTTTCCCTGTGTGTTCGGGGTGACGTTGGTCTCGATAGGAGACAGACAGTTTGTTGACTATAATTGTTGTGGTTGTCCTCTTGTTTCCCTGTGTGTTCGGGGTGAGGTTGATCTCGATAGTATGCAGATGGTGGGCTGACTATAATTGTTGTTGTTGTCCTCTTGTTTCCCTGTGTGTTCGGTGTGAGGTTGGTCTCGATAGGAGACAGACAGTGGGCTGACTATAACTGTTGTTGTTGTCCTTTTGTTTCCCTTTGTTCGGGGTGAGATTGTTCTCGATAGGAGACAGACAGTTGGATGACTATAATTGTTGTGGTTGTCCTCTTGTTACCCTGTGCGTTCGGGGTGAGGTTGGTCTCGATAAGAGACAGACAGTGAGCTGATTATAATTGTTGTTGTCGTCCTCTTGTTTCCCTGTGTTGGGGGTGAGGTTGGTGTGGATAGGAGACAGACAGTGGGTTGACTAAAATTGATTCCCTGTCTCTTCGGGGAGATGTTGGTCTCGATAAGAGACAGACAGAGGGCTGACTATAATTGTTGTGGTTGTCTTCTTGTTTCCCTGCGTTCGGGGTGAGGAAACGAGACACACACTAGCTTGAGTATGTGTGATGTTGTTGTCCTCTTGTTTCCCTGTGTGTTCAGGGTGAGGTTGGTCTCGATAGGTGACAGACGGTGGGTTGACTATAATTGTTGTTGTTGTCCTCTTGTTTCCCTGTGTTTTCAGAGTGAGGTTGGTCTCGATAGGAGACAGACAGTGGGTTGACTATAATTGTTGTTGTTGTCCTCTTGAATCCCTGTGTTCGGGATGACGTTGGTCTCGATAGGAGACAGGCAGTGGGCTGACTATAATTGTTGTTGTTGTCCTTTTGTTTCCCTTTGTTCAGGGTGACGTTGGTTTCGATAGGAGACAGGCACTGGGCTGACTATAATTGTTTTTGTCGTCCTCTTGTATCCCTTTGTTGGTGGTGAGGTTGGTGTTGATAGGAGACAGACAGTGGGTTGACTAAAATTGATTCCCTGTCTCTTCGGGGAGGTGTTGGTCTCGATAGGAGACAGACAGAGGGCTGACTATAATTGTTGTGGTTGTCTTCTTGTTTCCCTGTGTTCGTGGTGACGTTGGTTTCGATAGGAGACAGACAGAGGGCTGACTATAATTGTTGTTGTTGTCTTTTTGTTTCCCTGTGTTCGGGGTGAAGTTGTTGTCGATAGGAGACAGACAGTGGGTTGATTAAAATTGATTCCCTGGGTGTTCGGGGTGATGTTGGTCTCGATAGGAGATCGACAGTGGGTTGACTATAATTGTTGTTGTTGTCCTCTTGGTTCCCTGTGTGTCCGGGGTGAGGTTGGTGTCGATAGGAGACAGAGAGTTGGCTGACTATAATTGTTGTTGTTGTTTTTTCCCCCTGTGTTTGGGGTGACGTTGGTCTCGATACGAGACATACAGTGGGTTGATTATAATTGTTGTTGTTGTCTTCTTGTTTCCCTGTGTTCGGGATGACGTTGGTCTCGATAGGAGACAGACAGTGGCTGACTATAATTTTTGTTGTTGTCCTCTTGTTTCCCTGTGTGTTCGGGATCAGGTTGGTCTCGATAGGAAACAGACAGAGGGCTGACTATATATGTTGTTGATATCCTCTTGTTTCCCTGTGTGTTCAGGGTGAAGTTGGTCTCGATAGGAGACAGACAATGGGTTGATTATAATAGTTGTTGTTGTCCTCTTGTTTCTCTGTGTTCGGGATGACGTTGGTCTCGATAGGAGACAGACAGAGGGGTGACTATAATTGTAGTTTATATCCTCTTATTTCTATGTGTATTCGGGTGACGTTGGTCTAAATAGGACACAGACAGTGGTTGACTATAATTGTTATTGTTTTCCTCTTATTTCCCTGTGTTCGGGATGACGTTGGTCTCGATAGGAGACAGAGAGAGGGCTGATTATAATTGTTGTGGTTGTCCTCTTGTTTCCCTGTGTTCGGGGTGAAGTTGTTGTCGATAGGAGACAGTCAGTGGGTTGATTAAAATTGATTCCCTGGGTGTTCGGGGTGATGTTGGTCTCGATAGGAGATCGACAGTGGGTAGACTATAATTGTTGTTGTTGTCCTCTTGGTTCCCTGTGTGTCCGGGGTGAGGTTGGTGTCGATAGGAGACAGAGAGTTGGCTGACTATAATTGTTGTTGTTGTTTTTCCCCCCTGTGTTTGGGGTGACGTTGGTCTCGATAGGAGACATACAGTGGGTTGATTATAATTGTTGTTGTTGTCTTCTTGTTTCCCTGTGTTCGGGATGACGTTGGTCTCGATAGGAGACAGACAGTGGTTGACTATAATTGTTGTTGTTTTCCTCTTATTTCCCTGTGTTCGGGATGACGTTGGTCTCGATAGGAGACAGAGAGAGGGCTGAATATAATTGTTGTGGTTGTCCTCTTGTTTCCCAGTGTTCGGGGTGACGTTGGTTTCGATAGGAGACAGGCAGTGGGTTGATCAAAATTGATTCCCTGTGTGTTCGGGGTGATGTTGGTCTCGATAGGAGACAGACAGTGGGCTGTCTATAATTGTTGTTGTCCTCTTGTTTCCCTGTGTTCGGGGTGAGGATAGGAGACAGACACTAGGTTGACTATATGTGATGTTGTTGTCCACTTGTTTCCCTATGTGTTCGGGGTGATGTTGTTCTTGATAGGAGACAGCCACTGGGTTGACTATAATTGTTGTTGTTGTCCTCTTGTTTCCCTGTGTGTTCATGGTGAGGTTGGTCTCGATAGGAGACAGACAGTGGGTTATTATAATTGTTGTTGTTGTCCTCTTGTTTCCCTGTGTGTTCAGGGTGAGGTTGGTCTCCATAGGAGACAGACAGTGGGTTGACTATAATTGTTGTTGTTGTCCTCTTGAATCCCTGTGTTCGGTATGACGTTGGTCTCGATAGGAGACAGGCAGTGGGCTGACTATAATTGTTGTGGTTTTCCTTTTGTTTCCCTGTGTTCGGGGTGACGTTTGTTTCGATAGGAGACAGACAGTGGGCTGACTATCAATGTTGTTGTTGTCCTCTTGTTTCCCTGTGTTTGGGGTGAGGTTGGCATCGATAGGAGACAGACAGTGGTTTGACTAAAATTGTTTTCCTGTGTGTTCAGGGTGAGGTTGATCTCGATAGGAGATAGACAGTGGGCTGACTGTAATTGTTGTTGTTGTCCTCTTGTTTCCCAGTGTGTCCGGGGTGACGTTGGTCTCGATAGGAGACAGAGAGTGAGCTGACTATTATTGTAGTTGTTGTCCTCTTGTTTCCCTGTGTGTACGGGGTGAGGTTGGTGTCGATAGGAGACAGAGAGTTGGCTGACTATAATTGTTGTTGTTGTTTTTCCCCCCTGTGTTTGGGGTGACGTTGGTCTCGATAGGAGACATACAGTGGGTTGATTATAATTGTTGTTGTTGTCTTCTTGTTTCCCTGTGTTCGGGATGACGTTGGTCTCGATAGGAGACAGACAGTGGTTGACTATAATTGTTGTTGTTTTCCTCTTATTTCCCTGTGTTCGGGATGACGTTGGTCTCGATAGGAGACAGAGAGAGGGCTGAATATAATTGTTGTGGTTGTCCTCTTGTTTCCCAGTGTTCGGGGTGACGTTGGTTTCGATAGGAGACAGGCAGTGGGTTGGTCAAAATTGATTCCCTGTGTGTTCGGGGTGATGTTGGTCTCGATAGGAGAGAGACAGTGGGCTGTCTATAATTGTTGTTGTCCTCTTGTTTCCCTGTGTTCGGGGTGAGGATAGGAGACAGACACTAGGTTGACTATATGTGATGTTGTTGTCCACTTGTTTCCCTATGTGTTCGGGGTGATGTTGTTCTTGATAGGAGACAGCCACTGGGTTGACTATAATTGTTGTTGTTGTCCTCTTGTTTCCCTGTGTGTTCATGGTGAGGTTGGTCTTGATAGGAGACAGACAGTGGGTTATTATAATTGTTGTTGTTGTCCTCTTGTTTCCCTGTGTGTTCAGGGTGAGGTTGGTCTCCATAGGAGACAGACAGTGGGTTGACTAAAATTGTTGTTGTTGTCCTCTTGAATCCCTGTGTTCGGTATGACGTTGATCTCGATAGGAGACAGGCAATCGGCTGAATATAATTGTTGTGGTTTTCCTTTTGTTTCCCTGTGTTCGGGGTGACGTTCATTTCGATAGGAGACAGACAGTGGGCTGACTATCAATGTTGTTGTTGTCCTCTTGTTTCCCTGTGTTTGGGGTGAGGTTGGCGTCGATAGGAGACAGACAGTGGTTTGACTAAAATTGTTTTCCTGTGTGTTCAGGGTGAGGTTGATCTCGATAGGAGATAGACAGTGGGCTGACTGTAATTGTTGTTGTTGTCCTCTTGTTTCCCAGTGTGTCCGGGGTGACGTTGGTCTCGATAGGAGACAGAGAGTGAGCTGACTATTATTGTAGTTGTTGTCCTCTTGTTTCCCTGTGTGTACGGGGTGAGGTTGGTCTCGATAGGAGGCAGACGATGGGGTGACTATAATTGTTGTTGTTGTCCTCTTGTTTCCCTGTGTGTTCGGGGTGATGTTTGTTTCGATAGGAGACAGACAGTGGGCTCTAAATGTTTTTGTTGTCCTCTTGTTTCCCTGTGTTTGGGGTGAGGTTGGCGTCGATAGGAGACAGACAGTGGGTTGACTATAATTGTTGTGGTTGTCCTCTTGTTTCCCTGTGAGTTCGGGGTGAGGTTGGTCTCGATAAGAGTCAGACAGTGAGCTGATTATAATTGTTGTTGTTGTCCTCTTGTTTCCCTGTGTGATCGGGGTGATGTTGGTTTCGATAGGAGACAGACAGTGTGCCGATTATAATTGCTGTTGTTGTCTTCTTGTTTCCCTGTGTGTTCGGGGTGAGATTGTTCTAGATAGGAGGCAGATGGTGGGCTGACTATAATTGTTGTTGTTGTCCTCTTTTTTCCCTGTCTGTTCGGGGTGAGGTTGGTCTCGATAGGAGGCAGATGGTGGGCTGACTATAATTGTTTTTGTTGTCCTCTTGTTTCCCTGTATGTTCGCTGTGAGGTTGGTCTCGATAAGAGACAGACAGTTGGTTGATTATAATTGTTGTTGTTGTCCTCTTGTTTCCCTGCGTTCGGGATGACGTTGGTCTCGATAGGAGACAGACAGTTGGTTGATTATAATTGTTGTTACTGTCCTCTTGTTTCCCTGTGTTCGGGATGACGTTGGTCTCGATAGGAGACAGACAGAGGGCTGACTATAATTGTTGTTTATATCCTCTTGTTTCCCAGTGTTCGGGTGACGTTGGTCTCGATAGGAGACAGACAGTGGGTTGACTATAAGTGTTGTTGTTGTACTCTTGTTTCCATGTGTGTCCCGGGTGAGGTTGGTCTCGATAGGAGACAGACAGTTGGCTGACTATAATTTTTGTTGTTGTCCTCTTGTTTCCCTGTGTGTTCGGGGTGAGTTTGGTCTCGACAGGAGACAGACAGTTGGCTGACTATAATTGTTGTGGTTGTCCTTTTGTTTCCCTGTGTTCGGGTTGACGTTGGTCTCGATAGGAGACAGACAGTAGGCTGACAATAAATGTTGTTGTTGTCCTCTTGTTTCCCTGTGTTCGGGATGACGTTGGTCTCGATAGGAGACAGACAGAGGGATGACTATAATTGTTGTTTATATCCTCTTATTTCCATGTGTATTCGGGTGATGTTGGTGTCGATAGGAGACAGACAGTGGTTGACTATAATTGTTGTTGTTTTCCTCTTATTTCCCTGTGTTCAGGATGACGCTGGTTTCGATAGGAGACAGACAGAGGGCTGAATATAATTGTTGTGGTTGTCCTCTTGTTTCCCAGTGTTCGGGGTGACGTTGGTTTCGATAGGAGACAGGCAGTGGGTTGATTAAAATTGATTCCCTGTGTGTTCGGGGTGATGTTGGTCTCGATAGGAGACAGACAGTGGGCTCACTATAATTGTTGTTGTCCTCTTGTTTCCCTGTGTTCGGGGTAAGGATACGAGACACACACTAGCTTGAGTATATGTGATGTTGTTGTCCTCTTGTTTCCCTGTGTGTTCAGGGTGAGGTTGGTCTCGATAGGTGATAGACAGTGGGTTGACTATAATTGTTGTTGTTGTCCTCTTGTTTCCCTGTGTGTTCAGGGTGAGGTTGGTTTCGATAGGAGACAGCAGTGGGTTGACTATAACTGTTGTTGTTGTCCTCTTGAATCCCTGTGTTCGGGATGACGTTGGTCTCGATAGGAGACAGGCTGTGGGCTGACTATAATTGTTGTGGTTGTCCTTTTGTTTCCCTGTGTTCGGGGTGACGTTGGTTTCGATATGAGACAGGCAGTGGGCTGACTATCAATGTTGTTGTTGGCCTCTTGTTTCCCTGTGTTTGGGATGAGGTTGGCGTCGATAGGAGACAGACAGTGGTTTGACTAAAATTGTTTCAATGTGTGTTAGGAGTGAGGTTGGTCTCGATAGGAGGCAGACGATGGGCTGACTATAATTGTTGTTGTTATCCTCTTGTTTCCCTCTGTGTTCGGGGTGATGTTGGTTTCGATAGGACACAGACAGTGGGCTGACTATCAATGTTATTGTTGTCCTCTTGTTTCCCTGTGTTTGGGGTGAGGTTGGCGTCGATAGGAGACAGAAAGTGGTTTGACTAAAATTGTTTTCCTGTGTGTTCAGGGTGAGGTTGATCTCGATAGGAGATAGACAGTGGGCTGACTGTAATTGTTGTTGTTGTCCTCTTGCTTCCCAGTGTGTCCGGGGTGAAGTTGGTCTCGATAGGAGACAGATAGTGAGCTGACTATCATTGTAGTTGTTGTCCTCTTGTTTCCCTGTGTGTACGGGGTGAGGTTGGTCTCGATAGGAGGCAGAAGATGGGCTGACTATAATTGTTGTTGTTGTCCTCTTGTTTCCCTGTGTGTTCGGGGTGATGTTGGTTTCGATAGGAGACAGACAGTGGGCGGACTCTATATGTTGTTGTTGTCCTCTTGTTTCCCTGTGTTTGGGGTGAGGTTGGCGTCGATAGGAGACAGACAGTGGGTTGACTAAAATTGTTTCCCTGTGTTTTCGGGGTGAGGTTGGTCTCGATAGGAGATAGACAGTGGTCTGACTATAAATGTTGTTGTTGTCCTCTTGTTTCCCTGTGTGTTCGGGGTGAGTTTGGTCTCGGTAGGAGGCATATGGTGGGCAGACTATAATTGTTGTTGTTGTCCTCTTGTTTCCCAATGTGTTCGGGGTGAGGTTGGTCTCGATAGTAGGCAGATGGTGGGCTGACTATAATTGTTGTGGTTGTCCTCTTGTCTCCCTGTGTGTTCGGGGTGAGGTTGGTCTCGATAGTAGGCAGATGGTGGGCTGACTATAAGTGTTGTTGTTGTCCTCTTGTTTCCCTGTGTGTTCGGGGTGACGTTGGTCTCGATAGGAGACAGACAGTGAGCTGATTATAATTGTTGTTGTCGTCCTCTTGTTTCCCTGTGTTGGGGGTGAGGTTGGTGTGGATAGGAGACAGACAGTGGGTTGACTAAAATTGATTCCCTGTCTCTTCGGGGAGATGTTGGTCTCGATAAGAGACAGACAGAGGGCTGACTATAATTGTTGTGGTTGTCTTCTTTTTTCCCTGTGTTCGGGGTGACGTTGGTTTCGATAGGAGACAGACAGAGGGCTGACTATAATTGTTGTTGTTGTCTTATTGTTTCCCTGTGTTCGGGGTGAAGTTGTTGTCGATAGGAGACAGACAATGGGTTGATTAAAATTGATTCCCTGGGTGTTCGGGGTGATGTTGGTCTCGATAGGAGATCGACAGTGGGTTGACTATAATTATTGTTGTTGTCCTCTTGGTTCCCTGTGTGTCCGGGGTGAGGTTGGTGTCGATAGGAGACAGACAGTTGGCTGACTATAATTGTTGTTGTTGTTTTTTTCCCCCCTGTATTTGGGGTGACGTTGGTCTCGATAGGAGACATACAGTGGGTTGATTATAATTGTTGTTGTTGGCTTCTTGTTTCCCTGTGTTCGGGATGACTTTGGTCTCGATAGGAGACAGACAGTGGCTGACTATAATTTTTTTTTGTCCTCTTCTTTCCCTGTGTTCGGGGTGAGGATAGGAGACAGACACTAGGTTGACTATATGTGATGTTGTTGTCCACTTGTTTCCCTGTGTGTTCGGGGTGATGTTGGTCTTGATAGGAGACAGCCACTGGGTTGACTATAATTGTTGTTGTTGTCCTCTTGTTTCCGTGTGTGTTCATGGTGAGGTTGGTCTCGATAGGAGAGAGAGAGTGAGCTGACTATAATTGTAGTTGTTGTCCTCTTGTTTCCCTGTGTGTACGGGGTGAGGTTGGTCTCGATAGGAGGCAGACGATGGGCTAACTATAATTGTTGTTGTTGTCCTCTTGTTTCATTGTGTGTTCGGGGTGATGTTGGTTTCGATAGGAGACAGACAGTGGGCGGACTCTAAATGTTGTTGTTGTCCTCTTGATTCCCTGTGTTTGGGGTGAGGTTGGCGTCGATAGGAGACAGGCAGTGGGTTGACTAAAATTGTTTCCCTGTGTGTTCGGGGTGAGGTTGGTCTCGATGGGTGATAGACAGTGGGCTGACTATAATTGTTGTTGTTGTCCTCTTGTTTCCCTGTGTGTTCGGGGTGAGTTTGGTCTCGGTAGGAGGCATATGGTGGGCAGACTATAATTGTTGTTGTTGTCCTCTTGTTTCCCAGTGTGTTTGGGGTGAGGTTGGTCTCGATAGTAGGCAGATGGTGGGCTGACTATAATTGTTGTGGTTGTCCTCTTGTCTCCCTGTGTGTTCGGGGTGAGGTTGGTCTCGATAGTAGGCAGATGGTGGGCTGACTATAAGTGTTGTTGTTGTCCTCTTGTTTCCCTGTGTGTTCGGGGTGACGTTGGTCTCGATAGGAGACAGACAGTTTGTTGACTATAATTGTTGTGGTTGTCCTCTTGTTTCCCTGTGTGTTCGGGGTGAGGTTGATCTCGATAGTATGCAGATGGTTGGCTGACTATAATTGTTGTTGTTGTCCTCTTGTTTCCCTGTGTGTTCGGTGTGAGGTTGGTCTCGATAGGAGACAGACAGTGGGCTGACTATAACTGTTGTTGTTGTCCTTTTGTTTCCCTTTGTTCGGGGTGAGATTGTTCTCGATAGGAGACAGACAGTGAGCTGATTATAATTGTTGTTGTCGTCCTCTTGTTTCCCTGTGTTGGGGGTGAGGTTGGTGTGGATAGGAGACAGACAGTGGGTTGACTAAAATTGATTCCCTGTCTCTTCGGGGAGATGTTGGTCTCGATAAGAGACAGACAGAGGGCTGACTATAATTGTTGTGGTTGTCTTCTTGTTTCCCTGTGTTCGGGGTGAGGAAACGAGACACACACTAGCTTGAGTATGTGAGATGTTGTTGTCCTCTTGTTTCCCTGTGTGTTCAGGGTGAGGTTGGTCTCGATAGGTGACAGACGGTGGGTTGACTATAATTGTTGTTGTTGTCCTCTTGTTTCCCTGTGTTTTCAGAGTGAGGCTGGTCTCGATAGGAGACAGACAGTGGGTTGACTATAATTGTTGTTGTTGTCCTCTTGAATCCCTGTGTTCGGGATGACGTTGGTCTCGATAGGAGACAGGCAGTGGGCTGACTATAATTGTTGTTGTTGTCCTTTTGTTTCCCTTTGTTCAGGGTGACGTTGGTTTCGATAGGAGACAGGCACTGGGCTGACTATAATTGTTTTTGTCGTCCTCTTGTATCCCTTTGTTGGTGGTGAGGTTGGTGTTGATAGGAGACAGACAGTGGGTTGACTAAAATTGATTCCCTGTCTCTTCGGGGAGGTGTTGGTCTCGATAGGAGACAGACAGAGGGCTGACTATAATTGTTGTTGTTGTTTTTCCCCCCTGTGTTTGGGGTGACGTTGGTCTCGATACGAGACATACAGTGGGTTGATTATAATTGTTGTTGTTGTCTTCTTGTTTCCCTGTGTTCGGGATGACGTTGGTCTCGATAGGAGACAGACAGTGGCTGACTATAATTTTTGTTGTTGTCCTCTTGTTTCCCTGTGTGTTCGGGATCAGGTTGGTCTCGATAGGAAACAGACAGAGGGCTGACTATATATGTTGTTGATATCCTCTTGTTTCCCTGTGTGTTCAGGGTGAAGTTGGTCTCGATAGGAGACAGACAATGGGTTGATTATAATAGGTGTTGTTGTCCTCTTGTTTCTCTGTGTTCGGGATGACGTTGGTCTCGATAGGAGACAGACAGAGGGGTGACTATAATTGTAGTTCATATCCTCTTATTTCTATGTGTATTCGGGTGACGTTGGTCTAAATAGGACACAGACAGTGGTTGACTATAATTGTTATTGTTTTCCTCTTATTTCCCTGTGTTCGGGATGACGTTGGTCTCGATAGGAGACAGAGAGAGGGCTGATTATAATTGTTGTGGTTGTCCTCTTGTTTCCCTGTGTTCGGGGTGAAGTTGTTGTCGATAGGAGACAGTCAGTGGGTTGATTAAAATTGATTCCCTGGGTGTTCGGGGTGATGTTGGTCTCGATAGGAGATCGACAGTGGGTAGACTATAATTGTTGTTGTTGTCCTCTTGGTTCCCTGTGTGTCCGGGGTGAGGTTGGTGTCGATAGGAGACAGAGAGTTGGCTGACTATAATTGTTGTTGTTGTTTTTCCCCCCTGTGTTTGGGGTGACGTTGGTCTCGATAGGAGACATACAGTGGGTTGATTATAATTGTTGTTGTTGTCTTCTTGTTTCCCTGTGTTCGGGATGACGTTGGTCTCGATAGGAGACAGACAGTGGTTGACTATAATTGTTGTTGTTTTCCTCTTATTTCCCTGTGTTCGGGATGACGTTGGTCTCGATAGGAGACAGAGAGAGGGCTGAATATAATTGTTGTGGTTGTCCTCTTGTTTCCCAGTGTTCGGGGTGACGTTGGTTTCGATAGGAGACAGGCAGTGGGTTGATCAAAATTGATTCCCTGTGTGTTCGGGGTGATGTTGGTCTCGATAGGAGACAGACAGTGGGCTGTCTATAATTGTTGTTGTCCTCTTGTTTCCCTGTGTTCGGGGTGAGGATAGGAGACAGACACTAGGTTGACTATATGTGATGTTGTTGTCCACTTGTTTCCCTATGTGTTCGGGGTGATGTTGTTCTTGATAGGAGACAGCCACTGGGTTGACTATAATTGTTGTTGTTGTCCTCTTGTTTCCCTGTGTGTTCATGGTGAGGTTGGTCTCGATAGGAGACAGACAGTGGGTTATTATAATTGTTGTTGTTGTCCTCTTGTTTCCCTGTGTGTTCAGGGTGAGGTTGGTCTCCATAGGAGACAGACAGTGGGTTGACTATAATTGTTGTTGTTGTCCTCTTGAATCCCTGTGTTCGGTATGACGTTGGTCTCGATAGGAGACAGGCAGTGGGCTGACTATAATTGTTGTGGTTTTCCTTTTGTTTCCCTGTGTTCGGGGTGACGTTTGTTTCGATAGGAGACAGACAGTGGGCTGACTATCAATGTTGTTGTTGTCCTCTTGTTTCCCTGTGTTTGGGGTGAGGTTGGCATCGATAGGAGACAGACAGTGGTTTGACTAAAATTGTTTTCCTGTGTGTTCAGGGTGAGGTTGATCTCGATAGGAGATAGACAGTGGGCTGACTGTAATTGTTGTTGTTGTCCTCTTGTTTCCCAGTGTGTCCGGGGTGACGTTGGTCTCGATAGGAGACAGAGAGTGAACTGACTATTATTGTAGTTGTTGTCCTCTTGTTTCCCTGTGTGTACGGGGTGAGGTTGGTCTCGATAGGAGGCAGACAGTGGGTTGACTATAATTGTTGTTGTTGTCCTCTTGTTTCCCTGTGTGTTCGGGGTGATGTTTGTTTCGATAGGAGACAGACAGTGGGCTCTAAATGTTGTTGTTGTCCTCTTGTTTCCCTGTGTTTGGGGTGAGGTTGGCGTCGATAGGAGACAGACAGTGGGTTGACTATAATTGTTGTGGTTGTCCTCTTGTTTCCCTGTGAGTTCGGGGTGAGGTTGGTCTCGATAAGAGTCAGACAGTGAGCTGATTATAATTGTTGTTGTTGTCCTCTTGTTTCCCTGTGTGATCGGGGTGATGTTGGTTTCGATAGGAGACAGACAGTGTGCCGATTATAATTGCTGTTGTTGTCTTCTTGTTTCCCTGTGTGTTCGGGGTGAGATTGTTCTAGATAGGAGGCAGATGGTGGGCTGACTATAATTGTTGTTGTTGTCCTCTTTTTTCCCTGTCTGTTCGGGGTGAGGTTGGTCTCGATAGGAGGCAGATGGTGGGCTGACTATAATTGTTTTTGTTGTCCTCTTGTTTCCCTGTGTGTTCGGTGTGAGGTTGGTCTCGATAGGAGACAGACAGTTAGCTGACTAAAATTGTTGTTGTTGTCCACTTGTTTCCCTGTGTGTTCGGGGTGCTGTTGGTTTCGATAGGAGACAGACAGTGGGCTGACTATAATTGTTGTTGTTGTGCTCTTGTTTCCCTGTGTTCGGGGTGAGATTATTCTCGATAGGAGACAGACAGTTGGTTGACTATAATTGTTGTGATTGTCCTCTTGTTTCCCTGTGTGTTCGGGGTGAGGTTGGTCTCGATAAGAGACAGACAGTGAGCTGACTATAATTGTTGTTGTAGTCCTCTTGTTTCCCTGTGTGTTCGGGGTGATGTTGGTTTCGATAGGAGACAGACAGTGGGCTGACTATAATTGTAGTTGTTGTCCTCTTGAATCCCTGTTTTCGGGATGACGTTGGTCTCGATAGGAAACAGACAGTGGCTGACTATAATTGTTGTTATTGTCCTCTTGTTTCCCTGTATGTTCGCTGTGAGGTTGGTCTCGATAAGAGACAGACAGTTGGTTGATTATAATTGTTGTTGTTGTCCTCTTGTTTCCCTGCGTTCGGGATGACGTTGGTCTCGATAGGAGACAGACAGAGGGCTGACTATAATTGTTGTTGATATCCTCTTGTTGCCCTGTGTGTTCGGGATGACGTTGGTCTCGATAGGAGACAGACAGTTGGTTGATTATAATTGTTGTTACTGTCCTCTTGTTTCCCTGTGTTCGGGATGACGTTGGTCTCGATAGGAGACAGACAGAGGGCTGACTATAATTGTTGTTTATATCCTCTTGTTTCCCAGTGTTCGGGTGACGTTAGTCTCGATAGGAGACAGACAGTGGGTTGACTATAAGTGTTGTTGTTGTACTCTTGTTTCCATGTGTGTCCGGGGTGAGGTTGGTCTCGATAGGAGACAGACAGTTGGCTGACTATAATTTTTGTTGTTGTCCTCTTGTTTCCCTGTGTGTTCGGGGTGAGTTTGGTCTCGACAGGAGACAGACAGTTGGCTGACTATAATTGTTGTGGTTGTCCTTTTGTTTCCCTGTGTTCGGGTTGACGTTGGTCTCGATAGGAGACAGACAGTGGGCTGACAATAAATGTTGTTGTTGTCCTCTTGTTTCCCTGTGTTCGGGATGACGTTGGTCTCGATAGGAGACAGACAGAGGGATGACTATAATTGTTGTTTATATCCTCTTATTTCCATGTGTATTCGGGTGATGTTGGTGTCGATAGGAGACAGACAGTGGTTGACTATAATTGTTGTTGTTTTCCTCTTATTTCCCTGTGTTCAGGATGACGTTGGTTTCGATAGGAGACAGACAGAGGGCTGAATATAATTGTTGTGGTTGTCCTCTTGTTTCCCAGTGTTCGGGTTGACGTTGGTTTCGATAGGAGACAGGCAGTGGGTTGATTAAAATTGATTCCCTGTGTGTTCGGGGTGATGTTGGTCTCGATAGGAGACAGACAGTGGGCTCACTATAATTGTTGTTGTCCTCTTGTTTCCCTGTGTTCGGGGTAAGGATACGAGACACACACTAGCTTGAGTATATGTGATGTTGTTGTCCTCTTGTTTCCCTGTGTGTTCAGGGTGAGGTTGGTCTCGATAGGTGATAGACAGTGGGTTGACTATAATTGTTGTTGTTGTCCTCTTGTTTCCCTGTGTGTTCAGGGTGAGGTTGTTCTCGATAGGAGACAGCAGTGGGTTGACTATAACTGTTGTTGTTGTCCTCTTGAATCCCTGTGTTCGGGATGACGTTGGTCTCGATAGGAGACAGGCTGTGGGCTGACTATAATTGTTGTGGTTGTCCTTTTGTTTCCCTGTGTTCGGGGTGACGTTGGTTTCGATATGAGACAGGCAGTGGGCTGACTATCAATGTTGTTGTTGGCCTCTTGTTTCCCTGTGTTTGGGATGAGGTTGGCGTCGATAGGAGACAGACAGTGGTTTGACTAAAATTGTTTCAATGTGTGTTAGGAGTGAGGTTGGTCTCGATAGGAGGCAGACGATGGGCTGACTATAATTGTTGTTGTTATCCTCTTGTTTCCCTCTGTGTTCGGGGTGATGTTGGTTTCGATAGGACACAGACAGTGGGCTGACTATCAATGTTATTGTTGTCCTCTTGTTTCCCTGTGTTTGGGGTGAGGTTGGCGTCGATAGGAGACAGAAAGTGGTTTGACTAAAATTGTTTTCCTGTGTGTTCAGGGTGAGGTTGATCTTGATAGGAGATAGACAGTGGGCTGACTGTAATTGTTATTGTTGTCCTCTTGCTTCCCAGTGTGTCCGGGGTGAAGTTGGTCTCGATAGGAGACAGAGAGTGATCTGACTATCATTGTAGTTGTTGTCCTCTTGTTTCCCTGTGTGTACGGGGTGAGGTTGGTCTCGATAGGAGGCAGACGATGGGCTGACTATAATTGTTGTTGTTGTCCTCTTGTTTCCCTGTGTGTTCGGGGTGATGTTGGTTTCGATAGGAGACAGACAGTGGGCGGACTTTAAATGTTGTTGTTGTCCTCTTGTTTCCCTGTGTTTGGGGTGAGGTTGGCGTCGATAGGAGACAGACAGTGGGTTGACTAAAATTGTTTCCCTGTGTTTTCGGGGTGAGGTTGGTCTCGATAGGAGATAGACAGTGGGCTGACTATAAATGTTGTTGTTGTCCTCTTGTTTCCCTGTGTGTTCGTGGTGAGTTTGGTCTCGGTAGGAGGCATATGGTGGGCAGACTATAATTGTTGTTGTTGTCTTCTTGTTTCCCTGTGTTCGGGATGACGTTGGTCTCGATAGGAGACAGACAGTGGCTGACTATAATTTTTGTTGTTGTCCTCTTGTTTCCCTGTGTGTTCGGGATCAGGTTGGTCTCGATAGGAAACAGACAGAGGGCTGACTATATATGTTGTTGATATCCTCTTGTTTCCCTGTGTGTTCAGGGTGAAGTTGGTCTCGATAGGAGACAGACAATGGGTTGATTATAATAGGTGTTGTTGTCCTCTTGTTTCTCTGTGTTCGGGATGACGTTGGTCTCGATAGGAGACAGACAGAGGGGTGACTATAATTGTAGTTTATATCCTCTTATTTCTATGTGTATTCGGGTGACGTTGGTCTAAATAGGACACAGACAGTGGTTGACTATAATTGTTATTGTTTTCCTCTTATTTCCCTGTGTTCGGGATGACGTTGGTCTCGATAGGAGACAGAGAGAGGGCTGATTATAATTGTTGTGGTTGTCCTCTTGTTTCCCTGTGTTCGGGGTGAAGTTGTTGTCGATAGGAGACAGTCAGTGGGTTGATTAAAATTGATTCCCTGGGTGTTCGGGGTGATGTTGGTCTCGATAGGAGATCGACAGTGGGTAGACTATAATTGTTGTTGTTGTCCTCTTGGTTCCCTGTGTGTCCGGGGTGAGGTTGGTGTCGATAGGAGACAGAGAGTTGGCTGACTATAATTGTTGTTGTTGTTTTTCCCCCCTGTGTTTGGGGTGACGTTGGTCTCGATAGGAGACATACAGTGGGTTGATTATAATTGTTGTTGTTGTCTTCTTGTTTCCCTGTGTTCGGGATGACGTTGGTCTCGATAGGAGACAGACAGTGGTTGACTATAATTGTTGTTGTTTTCCTCTTATTTCCCTGTGTTCGGGATGACGTTGGTCTCGATAGGAGACAGAGAGAGGGCTGAATATAATTGTTGTGGTTGTCCTCTTGTTTCCCAGTGTTCGGGGTGACGTTGGTTTCGATAGGAGACAGGCAGTGGGTTGATCAAAATTGATTCCCTGTGTGTTCGGGGTGATGTTGGTCTCGATAGGAGACAGACAGTGGGCTGTCTATAATTGTTGTTGTCCTCTTGTTTCCCTGTGTTCGGGGTGAGGATAGGAGACAGACACTAGGTTGACTATATGTGATGTTGTTGTCCACTTGTTTCCCTATGTGTTCGGGGTGATGTTGTTCTTGATAGGAGACAGCCACTGGGTTGACTATAATTGTTGTTGTTGTCCTCTTGTTTCCCTGTGTGTTCATGGTGAGGTTGGTCTCGATAGGAGACAGACAGTGGGTTATTATAATTGTTGTTGTTGTCCTCTTGTTTCCCTGTGTGTTCAGGGTGAGGTTGGTCTCCATAGGAGACAGACAGTGGGTTGACTAAAATTGTTGTTGTTGTCCTCTTGAATCCCTGTGTTCGGTATGACGTTGGTCTCGATAGGAGACAGGCAGTGGGCTGACTATAATTGTTGTGGTTTTCCTTTTGTTTCCCTGTGTTCGGGGTGACGTTTGTTTCGATAGGAGACAGACAGTGGGCTGACTATCAATGTTGTTGTTGTCCTCTTGTTTCCCTGTGTTTGGGGTGAGGTTGGCATCGATAGGAGACAGACAGTGGTTTGACTAAAATTGTTTTCCTGTGTGTTCAGGGTGAGGTTGATCTCGATAGGAGATAGACAGTGGGCTGACTGTAATTGTTGTTGTTGTCCTCTTGTTTCCCAGTGTGTCCGGGGTGACGTTGGTCTCGATAGGAGACAGAGAGTGAACTGACTATTATTGTAGTTGTTGTCCTCTTGTTTCCCTGTGTGTACGGGGTGAGGTTGGTCTCGATAGGAGGCAGACAGTGGGTTGACTATAATTGTTGTTGTTGTCCTCTTGTTTCCCTGTGTGTTCGGGGTGATGTTTGTTTCGATAGGAGACAGACAGTGGGCTCTAAATGTTGTTGTTGTCCTCTTGTTTCCCTGTGTTTGGGGTGAGGTTGGCGTCGATAGGAGACAGACAGTGGGTTGACTATAATTGTTGTGGTTGTCCTCTTGTTTCCCTGTGAGTTCGGGGTGAGGTTGGTCTCGATAAGAGTCAGACAGTGAGCTGATTATAATTGTTGTTGTTGTCCTCTTGTTTCCCTGTGTGATCGGGGTGATGTTGGTTTCGATAGGAGACAGACAGTGTGCCGATTATAATTGCTGTTGTTGTCTTCTTGTTTCCCTGTGTGTTCGGGGTGAGATTGTTCTAGATAGGAGGCAGATGGTGGGCTGACTATAATTGTTGTTGTTGTCCTCTTTTTTCCCTGTCTGTTCGGGGTGAGGTTGGTCTCGATAGGAGGCAGATGGTGGGCTGACTATAATTGTTTTTGTTGTCCTCTTGTTTCCCTGTGTGTTCGGTGTGAGGTTGGTCTTGATAGGAGACAGACAGTTAGCTGACTAAAATTGTTGTTGTTGTCCACTTGTTTCCCTGTGTGTTCGGGGTGCTGTTGGTTTCGATAGGAGACAGACAGTGGGCTGACTATAATTGTTGTTGTTGTGCTCTTGTTTCCCTGTGTTCGGGGTGAGATTATTCTCGATAGGAGACAGACAGTTGGTTGACTATAATTGTTGTGATTGTCCTCTTGTTTCCCTGTGTGTTCGGGGTGAGGTTGGTCTCGATAAGAGACAGACAGTGAGCTGACTATAATTGTTGTTGTAGTCCTCTTGTTTCCCTGTGTGTTCGGGGTGATGTTGGTTTCGATAGGAGACAGACAGTGGGCTGACTATAATTGTAGTTGTTGTCCTCTTGAATCCCTGTTTTCGGGATGACGTTGGTCTCGATAGGAAACAGACAGTGGCTGACTATAATTGTTGTTATTGTCCTCTTGTTTCCCTGTATGTTCGCTGTGAGGTTGGTCTCGATAAGAGACAGACAGTTGGTTGATTATAATTGTTGTTGTTGTCCTCTTGTTTCCCTGCGTTCGGGATGACGTTGGTCTCGATAGGAGACAGACAGAGGGCTGACTATAATTGTTGTTGATATCCTCTTGTTGCCCTGTGTGTTCGGGATGACGTTGGTCTCGATAGGAGACAGACAGTTGGTTGATTATAATTGTTGTTACTGTCCTCTTGTTTCCCTGTGTTCGGGATGACGTTGGTCTCGATAGGAGACAGACAGAGGGCTGACTATAATTGTTGTTTATATCCTCTTGTTTCCCAGTGTTCGGGTGACGTTAGTCTCGATAGGAGACAGACAGTGGGTTGACTATAAGTGTTGTTGTTGTACTCTTGTTTCCATGTGTGTCCGGGGTGAGGTTGGTCTCGATAGGAGACAGACAGTTGGCTGACTATAATTTTTGTTGTTGTCCTCTTGTTTCCCTGTGTGTTCGGGGTGAGCTTGGTCTCGACAGGAGACAGACAGTTGGCTGACTATAATTGTTGTGGTTGTCCTTTTGTTTCCCTGTGTTCGGGTAGACGTTGGTCTCGATAGGAGACAGACAGTGGGCTGACAATAAATGTTGTTGTTGTCCTCTTGTTTCCCTGTGTTCGGGATGACGTTGGTCTCGATAGGAGACAGACAGAGGGATGACTATAATTGTTGTTTATATCCTCTTATTTCCATGTGTATTCGGGTGATGTTGGTGTCGATAGGAGACAGACAGTGGTTGACTATAATTGTTGTTGTTTTCCTCTTATTTCCCTGTGTTCAGGATGACGTTGGTTTCGATAGGAGACAGACAGAGGGCTGAATATAATTGTTGTGGTTGTCCTCTTGTTTCCCAGTGTTCGGGTTGACGTTGGTTTCGATAGGAGACAGGCAGTGGGTTGATTAAAATTGATTCCCTGTGTGTTCGGGGTGATGTTGGTCTCGATAGGAGACAGACAGTGGGCTCACTATAATTGTTGTTGTCCTCTTGTTTCCCTGTGTTCGGGGTAAGGATACGAGACACACACTAGCTTGAGTATATGTGATGTTGTTGTCCTCTTGTTTCCCTGTGTGTTCAGGGTGAGGTTGGTCTCGATAGGTGATAGACAGTGGGTTGACTATAATTGTTGTTGTTGTCCTCTTGTTTCCCTGTGTGTTCAGGGTGAGGTTGTTCTCGATAGGAGACAGCAGTGGGTTGACTATAACTGTTGTTGTTGTCCTCTTGAATCCCTGTGTTCGGGATGACGTTGGTCTCGATAGGAGACAGGCTGTGGGCTGACTATAATTGTTGTGGTTGTCCTTTTGTTTCCCTGTGTTCGGGGTGACGTTGGTTTCGATATGAGACAGGCAGTGGGCTGACTATCAATGTTGTTGTTGGCCTCTTGTTTCCCTGTGTTTGGGATGAGGTTGGCGTCGATAGGAGACAGACAGTGGTTTGACTAAAATTGTTTCAATGTGTGTTAGGAGTGAGGTTGGTCTCGATAGGAGGCAGACGATGGGCTGACTATAATTGTTGTTGTTATCCTCTTGTTTCCCTCTGTGTTCGGGGTGATGTTGGTTTCGATAGGACACAGACAGTGGGCTGACTATCAATGTTATTGTTGTCCTCTTGTTTCCCTGTGTTTGGGGTGAGGTTGGCGTCGATAGGAGACAGAAAGTGGTTTGACTAAAATTGTTTTCCTGTGTGTTCAGGGTGAGGTTGATCTTGATAGGAGATAGACAGTGGGCTGACTGTAATTGTTATTGTTGTCCTCTTGCTTCCCAGTGTGTCCGGGGTGAAGTTGGTCTCGATAGGAGACAGAGAGTGATCTGACTATCATTGTAGTTGTTGTCCTCTTGTTTCCCTGTGTGTACGGGGTGAGGTTGGTCTCGATAGGAGGCAGACGATGGGCTGACTATAATTGTTGTTGTTGTCCTCTTGTTTCCCTGTGTGTTCGGGGTGATGTTGGTTTCGATAGGAGACAGACAGTGGGCGGACTTTAAATGTTGTTGTTGTCCTCTTGTTTCCCTGTGTTTGGGGTGAGGTTGGCGTCGATAGGAGACAGACAGTGGGTTGACTAAAATTGTTTCCCTGTGTTTTCGGGGTGAGGTTGGTCTCGATAGGAGATAGACAGTGGGCTGACTATAAATGTTGTTGTTGTCCTCTTGTTTCCCTGTGTGTTCGGGGTGAGTTTGGTCTCGGTAGGAGGCATATGGTGGGCAGACTATAATTGTTGTTGTTGTCCTCTTGTTTCCCAATGTGTTCGGGGTGAGGTTGGTCTCGATAGTAGGCAGATGGTGGGCTGACTATAATTGTTGTGGTTGTCCTCTTGTCTCCCTGTGTGTTCGGGGTGAGGTTGGTCTCGATAGTAGGCAGATGGTGGGCTGACTATAAGTGTTGTTGTTGTCCTCTTGTTTCCCTGTGTGTTCGGGGTGATGTTGGTTTCGATAGGAGACAGACAGTGGACTGACTATAATTGTTGTTGTTGTCCTCTTGTTTCGCTGTGTTCGGGGTGAGATTGTTCTCGATAGGAGACAGACAGTTTGTTGACTATAATTGTTGTGGTTGTCCTCTTGTTTCCCTGTGTGTTCGGGGTGAGGTTGATCTCGATAGTAGGCAGATGGTGGGCTGACTATAATTGTTGTTGTTGTCCTCTTGTTTCCCTGTGTGTTCGGTGTGAGGTTGGTCTCGATAGGAGACAGACAGTGGGCTGACTATAACTGTTGTTGTTGTACTCTTGTTTCCCTGTGTTCGGGTTGAGATTGTTCTCGATAGGAGACAGACAGTTGGATGACTATAATTGTTGTGGTTGTCCTCTTGTTTCCCTGTGAGTTCGGGGTGAGGTTGGTCTCGATAAAAGTCAGATAGTGAGCTGATTATAATTGTTGTTGTTGTCCTCTTGTTTCCCTGTGTGATCGGGGTGATGTTGCTTTCGATAGGAGACAGACAGTGTGCCGACTATAATTGCTGTTGTTGTCTTCTTGTTTCCCTGTGTGTTCGGGGTGAGATTTTTCTAGATAGGAGGCAGATGGTGGGCTGACTATAATTGTTGTTGTTGTCCTCTTGTTTCCCTGTGAGTTCGGGGTGAGGTTGGTCTCGATAAGAGTCAGATAGTGAGCTGATTATAATTGTTGTTGTTGTCCTCTTGTTTCCCTGTGTGATCGGGGTGATGTTGCTTTCGATAGGAGACAGACAGTGTGCCGACTATAATTGCTGTTGTTGTCTTCTTGTTTCCCTGTGTGTTCGGGGTGAGATTGTTCTAGATAGGAGGCAGATGGTGGGCTGACTATAATTGTTGTTGTTGTCCTCTTTTTTCCCTGTCTGTTCGGGGTGAGGTTGGTCTCGATAGGAGGCAGATGGTGGGCTGACTATAATTGTTGTTGTTGTCCTCTTGTTTCCCTGTGTGTTCGGTGTGAGTTTGGTCTCGATAGGAGACAGACAGTTAGCTTACTAAAATTGTTGTTGTTGTCCACTTGTTTCCCTGTGTGTTCGGGGTGCTGTTGGTTTCGATAGGAGACAGAGAGTGGGCTGACTATAATTGTTGTTGTTGTGCTCTTGTTTCCCTGTGTTCGGGTTGAGATTGTTCTCGATAGGAGACAGACAGTTGGTTGACTATAATTGTTGTGATTGTCCTCTTGTTTCCCTGTGTGTTCGGGGTGAGGTTGGTCTCGATAAGAGAGAGACAGTGAGCTGACTATAATTGTTGTTGTATTCCTCTTGTTTCCCTGTGTGTTCGGGGTGATGTTGGTTTCGATAGGAGACAGACAGTGGGCTGTCTATAATTGTTGTTGTTGTCCTCTTGAATCCCTGTTTTCGGGATGACGTTGGTCTCGATAGGAAACAGACAGTGGCAGACTATAATTGTTGTTATTGTCCTCTTGTTTCCCGGTATGTTCGCTGTGAGGTTGGTCTCGATAAGAGACACACGGTTGGTTGATTATAATTGTTGTTGTTGTCCTCTTGTTTCCCTGCGTTCGGGATGACGTTGGTCTCGATAGGAGACAGACAGAGGGCTGACTATAATTGTTGTTGATATCCTCTTGTTGCCCTGTGTGTTCGGGATGACGTTGGTCTCGATAGGAGACAGACAGTTGGTTGATTATAATTGTTGTTACTGTCCTCTTGTCTCCCTGTGTTCGGGATGACGTTGGTCTCGATAGGAGACAGACAGAGGGCTGAATATAATTGTTGTTTATATCCTCTTGTTTCCCAGTGTTCGGGTGACGTTGGTCTCGATAGGAGACAGACAGTGGGTTGACTATAAGTGTTGTTGTTGTACTCTTGTTTCCATGTGTGTCCGGGGTGAGGTTGGTCTCGATAGGAGAGAGACAGTGGGTTGACTATAATTTTTGTTGTTGTCCTCTTGTTTCCCTGTGTGTTCGGGGTGAGTTTGGTCTCGACAGGAGACAGACAGTTGGCTGACTATAATTGTTGTGGTTTCCTTTTGTTTCCCTGTGTTCGGGTTGACATTGGTCTCGATAGGAGACAGACAGTGGGCTGACAATAAATGTTGTTGTTGTCCTCTTTTTTCCCTGTGTTCGGGATGACGTTGGTCTCGATAGGAGACAGACAGAGGGATGACTATAATTGTTGTTTATATCCTCTTATTTCCATGTGTATTCGGGTGATGTTGGTGTCGATAGGAGACAGACAGTGGTTGACTATAATTGTTGTTGTTTTCCTCTTATTTCCCTGTGTTCGGGATGACGTTGGTCTCGATAGGAGACAGACAGAGGGCTGAATATAATTGTTGTGGTTGTCCTCTTGTTTCCCAGTGTTCGGGGTGACGTTGGTTTCGATAGGAGACAGGCAGTGGGTTGATTAAAATTGATTCCCTGTGTTCGGGGTGATGTTGGTCTCGATAGGAGACAGACAGTGGGCTGACTATAATTGTTGTTGTTGTGCTCTTGTTTCCCTGTGTTCAGGGTGAGATTATTCTCGATAGGAGACAGACAGTTGGATGACTATAATTGTTGTGGTTGTCCTCTTGTTTCCCTGTGAGTTCGGGGTGAGGTTGGTCTCGATAAGAGTCAGACAGTGAGCTGATTATAATTGTTGTTGTTGTCCTCTTGTTTCCCTGTGTGATCGGGGTGATGTTGGTTTCGATAGGAGACAGACAGTGTGCCGATTGTAATTGCTGTTGTTGTCTTCTTGTTTCCCTGTGTGTTCGGGGTGAGATTGTTCTAGATAGGAGGCAGATGGTGGGCTGACTATAATTGTTGTTGTTGTCCTCTTTTTTCCCTGTCTGTTCGGGGTGAGGTTGGTCTCGATAGGAGGCAGATGGTCGGCTGACTATAATTGTTTTTGTTGTCCTCTTATTTCCCTGTGTGTTCGGTGTGAGGTTGGTCTCGATAGGAGACAGACAGTTAGCTGACTAAAATTGTTGTTGTTGTCCATTTGTTTCCCTGTGGGTTCGGGGTGCTGTTGGTTTCGATAGGAGACAGACAGTGGGCTGACTATAATTGTTGTTGTTGTGCTCTTGTTTCCCTGTGTTCGGGGTGAGATTATTCTCGATAGGAGACAGACAGTTGGTTGACTATAATTGTTGTGATTGTCCTCTTGTTTCCCTGTGTGTTCGGGGTGAGGTTGGTCTCGATAAGAGACAGACAGTGAGCTGACTATAATTGTTGTTGTAGTCCTCTTGTTTCCCTGTGTGTTCGGGGTGATGTTGGTTTCGATAGGAGACAGACAGTGGGCTGACTATAATTGTTGTTGTTGTCCTCTTGAATCCCTGTTTTCGGGATGACGTTGGTCTCGATAGGAAACAGACAGTGGCTGACTATAATTGTTGTTGTTGTCCTCTTGTTTCCCTGTATGTTCGCTGTGAGGTTGGTCTCGATAAGAGACAGACAGTTGGTTGATTATAATTGTTGTTGTTGTCCTCTTGTTTCCCTGCGTTCGGGATGACGTTGGTCTCGATAGGAGACAGACAGAGGGCTGACTATAATTGTTGTTGATTTCCTCTTGTTGCCCTGTGTGTTCGGGATGACGTTGGTCTCGATAGGAGACAGACAGTTGGTTGATTATAATTGTTGTTACTGTCCTCTTGTTTCCCTGTGTTCGGGATGACGTTGTTCTCGATAGGAGACAGACAGAGGGCTGACTATAATTGTTGTTTATATCCTCTTGTTTCCCAGTGTTCGGGTGACGTTGGTCTCGATAGGAGACAGACAGTGGGTTGACTATAAGTGTTGTTGTTGTACTCTTGTTTCCATGTGTGTCCGGGGTGAGGTTGGTCTCGATAGGAGACAGACAGTTGGCTGACTATAATTTGTGTTGTTGTCCTCTTGTTTCCCTGTGTGTTCGGGGTGAGTTTGCTCTCGACAGGAGACAGACAGTTGGCTGACTATAATTGTTGTGGTTGTCCTTTTGTTTCCCTGTGTTCGGGTTGACGTTGGTCTCGATAGGAGACAGACAGTGGGCTGACAATAAATGTTGTTGTTGTCCTCTTGTTTCCCTGTGTTCGGGATGACGTTGGCCTCGATAGGAGACAGACAGAGGGATGACTATAATTGTTGTTTATATCCTCTTATTTCCAAGTGTATTCGGGTGATGTTGGTGTCGATAGGAGACAGACAGTGGTTGACTATAATTGTTGTTGTTTTCCTCTTATTTCCCTGTGTTCGGGATGACGTTGGTCTCGATAGGAGACAGACAGAGGGCTGAATATAATTGTTGTGGTTGTCCTCTTGTTTCCCAGTGTTCGGGGTGACGTTGGTTTCGATAGGAGACAGGCAGTGGGTTGATTAAAATTGATTCCCTGTGTGTTCGGGGTGATGTTGGTCTCGATAGGAGACAGACAGTGGGCTCACTATAATTGTTGTTGTCCTCTTGTTTCCCTGTGTTCGGGGTAAGGATACGAGACACACACTAGCTTGAGTATATGTGATGTTGTTGTCCTCTTGTTTCCCTGTGTGTTCAGGGTGAGGTTGGTCTCGATAGGTGATAGACAGTGGGTTGACTATAATTGTTGTTGTTGTCCTCTTGTTTCCCAGTGTGTTCAGGGTGAGATTGGTCTCGATAGGAGACAGCAGTGGGTTGACAATAACTGTTGTTGTTGTCCTCTTGAATCCCTGTGTTCGGGATGACGTTGGTCTCGATAGGAGACAGGCTGTGGGCTGACTATAATTGTTGTGGTTGTCCTTTTGTTTCCCTGTGTTCGGGGTGACGTTGGTTTCGATATGAGACAGGCAGTGGGCTGACTATCAATGTTTTTGTTGGCCTCTTGTTTCCCTGTGTTTGGGATGAGGTTGGCGTCGATAGGAGACAGACAGTGGTTTGACTAAAATTGTTTCCCTGTGTGTTAGGAGTGAGGTTGGTCTCGATAGGAGGCAGACGATGGGCTGACTATAATTGTTGTTGTTATCCTCTTGTTTCCCTGTGTGTTCGGGGTGATGTTGGTTTCGATAGGACACAGACAGTGGGCTGACTATCAATGTTATTGTTGTCCTCTTGTTTCCTTGTGTTTGGGGTGAGGTTGGCGTCGATAGGAGACAGAAAGTGGTATGACTAAAATTGTTTTCCTGTGTGTTCAGGGTGAGGTTGATCTCGATAGGAGATAGACAGTGGGCTGACTGTAATTGTTGTTGTTGTCCTCTTGCTTCCCAGTGTGTCCGGGGTGAAGTTGGTCTCGATAGGAGACAGAGAGTGAGCTGACTATCATTGTAGTTGTTGTCCTCTTGTTTCCCTGTGTGTACGGGGTGAGGTTGGTCTCGATAGGAGGCAGACGATGGGCTGACTATAATTGTTGTTGTTGTCCTCTTGTTTCCCTGTGTGTTCGGGGTGATGTTGGTTTCGATAGGATACAGACAGTGGGCGGACTCTAAATGTTGTTGTTGTCCTCTTGTTTCCCTGTGTTTGGGGTGAGGTTGGTGTCGATAGGAGACAGACAGTGGGTTGACTAAAATTGTTTCCCTGTGTTTTCGGGGTGAGGTTGGTCTCGATAGGAGATAGACAGTGGGCTGACTATCAATGTTGTTGTTGTCCTCTTGTTTCCCTGTGTGTTCGGGGTGAGTTTGGTCTCGGTAGGAGGCATATGGTGGGCAGACTATAATTGTTGTTGTTGTCCTCTTGTTTCCCAATGTGTTCGGGGTGAGGTTGGTCTCGATAGTAGGCAGATGGTGGGCTGACTATAATTGTTGTGGTTGTCCTCTTGTCTCCCTGTGTGTTCGGGGTGAGGTTGGTCTCGATAGTAGGCAGATGGTGGGCTGACTATCAGTGTTGTTGTTGTCCTCTTGTTTCCCTGTGTGTTCGGGTTGACGTTGGTCTCGATAGGAGACAGAGAGTGAGCTGACTATAATTGTTGTTGTTGTCCTCTTGTTTCCCTGTGTGTTCGGGGTGATGTTGGTTTCGATAGGAGACAGACAGTGGGCTGACTATAATTGTTGTTGTTGTCCTCTTTTTTCGCTGTGTTCGGGGTGAGATTGTTCTCGATAGGAGACAGACAGTTTGTTGACTATAATTGTTGTGGTTGTCCTCTTGTTTCCCTGTGTTTTCGGGGTGAGGTTGATCTCGATAGTAGGCAGATGGTGGGCTGACTATAATTGTTGTTGTTGTCCTCTTGTTTCCCTGTGTGTTCGGTGTGAGGTTGGTCTCGATAGGAGACAGACAGTGGGCTGACTATAACTGTTGTTGTTGTACTCTTGTTTCCCTGTGTTCGGTTTGAGATTGTTCTCGATAGGAGACAGACAGTTGGATGACTATAATTGTTGTGGTTGTCCTCTTGTTTCCCTGTGAGTTCGGTGTGAGGTTGGTCTCGATAAGAGTCAGATAGTGAGCTGATTATAATTGTTGTTGTTGTCCTCTTGTTTTCCTGTGTGATCGGGGTGATGTTGGTTTGGATAGGAGACAGACAGTGTGCCGACTATAATTGCTGTTGTTGTCTTCTTGTTTCCCTGTGTGTTCGGGGTGAGATTGTTCTAGATAGGAGGCAGATGGTGGGCTGACTATAATTGTTGTTGTTGTCCTCTTTTTTCCCTGTCTGTTCGGGGTGAGGTTGGTCTCGATAGGAGGCAGATGGTGGGCTGACTATAATTGTTGTTGTTGTCCTCTTGTTTCCCTGTGTGTTCGGTGTGAGGTTGGTCTCGATAGGAGACAGACAGTTGGTTGACTATAATTGTTGTGATTGTCCTCTTGTTTCCCTGTGTGTTCGGGGTGAGGTTGGTCTCGATAAGAGACAGACAGTGAGCTGATTATAATTGTTGTTGTAGTCCTCTTGTTTCCCTGTGTGTTCGGGGTGATGTTGGTTTCGATAGGAGACAGACAGTGGGCTGTCTATAATTGTTGTTGTTGTCCTCTTGAATCCCTGTTTTCGGGATGACGTTGGTCTCGATAGGAAACAGACAGTGGCTGACTATAATTGTTGTTATTGTCCTCTTGTTTCCCTGTGTGTTCGGGGTGAGTTTGGTCTCGACAGGAGACAGACAGTGGGCTGACTGTAATTGTTGTGGTTGTCCTTTTGTTTCCCTGTGTTCGGGTTGACGTTGTTCTCGATAGGAGACAGACAGAGGGATGACTATAATTGTTGTTTATATCCTCTTATTTCCATGTGTATTCGGGTGATGTTGGTGTCGATAGGAGACAGACAGTGGTTGACTATCATTGTTGTTGTTTTCCTCTTATTTCCCTGTGTTCGGGATGACGTTGGTCTCGATAGGAGACAGACAGAGGGCTGAATATAATTGTTGTGGTTGTCCTCTTGTTTCCCAGTGTTCGGGGGGACGTTGGTTTCGATAAGAGACAGATAGTTGGTTGATTATAATTGTTGTTGTTGTCCTCTTGTTTCCCTGCGTTCGGGTTGACGTTGGTCTCGATAGGAGACAGACAGAGGGCTGACTATAATTGTTGTTTATATCCTCTTGTTTCCCAGTGTTCGGGTGACGTTGGTCTCGATAGGAGACAAACAGTGGGTTGACTATAAGTGTTGTTGTTGTAATCTTGTTTCCATGTGTGTCCGGGGTGAGGTTGGTCTCGATAGGAGAGATACAGTGGGTTGACTATAATTTTTGTTGTTGTCCTCTTGTTTCCCTGTGTGTTCGGGGTGAGTTTGGTCTCGACAGGAGACAGACAGTTGGCTGACTATAATTGTTGTGGTTGTCCTTTTGTTTCCCTGTGTTCGGGTTGACGTTGGTCTCGATAGGAGACAGACAGTGGGCTGACAATAAATGTTGTTGTTGTCCTCTTGTTTCCCTGTGTTCGGGATGACGTTGGTCTCGATAGGAGACAGACAGAGGGATGACTATAATTGTTGTTTATATCCTCTTATTTCCATGTCTATTCGGGTGATGTTGGTGTCGATAGGAGACAGACAGTTGACTATAATTGTTGTTGTTTTCCTCTTATTTCCCTGTGTTCGGGATGACGTTGGTCTCGATAGGAGACAGACAGAGGGCTGCATATAATTGTTGTGGTTGTCCTCTTGTTTCCCAGTGTTCGGGGTGACGTTGGTTTTGATAGGAGACAGGCAGTGGGTTGATTAAAATTGATTCCCTGTGTGTTCGGGGTGATGTTGGTCTCGATAGGAGACAGACAGTGGGCTGAATATAATTGTTGTTGTCCTCTTGTTTCCCTGTGTTCGGGGTGAGGATACGAGACACACACTAGCTTGAGTATATGTGATGTTGTTGTCCTCTTGTTTCCCTGTGTGTTCAGGGTGAGGTTGGTCTCGATAGGTGACAGACAGTGGGTTGACTATAATTGTTGTTGTTGTCCTCTTGTTTCCCTGTGTGTTCAGGGTGAGGTTGGTCTCGATAGGAGACAGACGGTGGGTTGACTATAATTGTTGTTGTTGTCCTCTTCAATCCCTGTGTTCGGGATGACGTTGGTCTCGATAGGAGACAGGCAGTGGGCTGACTATAATTGTTGTGGTTGTCCTTTTGTTTCCCTGTGTTCGGGGTGACGTTGGTTTCGATATGAGACAGGCAGTGGGCTGACTATCAATGTTGTTGTTGGCCTCTTGTTTCCCTGTGTTTGGGGTGAGGTTGGCGTCGATAGGAGACAGACAGTGGTTTGACTAAAATTGTTTCCCTGTGTGTTCGGAGTGAGATTGATCTCGATAGAAGACAGATACTGGGTTGACTATAAGTGTTGTTGTTGTCCTCTTGTTTCCCTTTGTTTTGGGTGACGTTGGTTTCGATAGGAGACAGGCACTGGGCTGACTATAATTGTTGTTGTCGTCCTCTTTTTTCCCTGTGTTGGGGGTGAGGTTGGTGTTGATAGGAGACAGAAAGTGGGTTGACTAAAATTGATTCCCTGTCTCTTCGGGGAGATGTTGGTCTCGATAGGAGACAGACAGAGGGCTGACTATAATTGTTGTGGTTGTCCTTTTGTTTCCCTGTGTTCGGGGTGACGTTGGTCTCGATAGGAGACAGACAGTGGGCTGACAATAAAGGTTGTTGTTGTCCTCTTGTTTCCCTGTGTTCGGGATGACGTTGGTCTCGATAGGAGACAGACAGAGGGATGACTATAATTGTTGTTTATATCCTCTTATTTCCATGTGTATTCGGGTGATGTTGGTGTCGATAGGAGACAGACAGTTGGTTGATTATAAGTGTTGTTACTGTCCTCTTGTTTCCCTGTGTTCGGGATGACGTTGGTCTCGATAGGAGACAGACAGAGGGCTGACTATAATTGTTGTTTATATCCTCTTGTTTCCCAGTGTTCGGGTGACGTTGGTCTCGATAGGAGACAGACAGTGGGTTGACTATAAGTGTTGTTGTTGTAATCTTGTTTCCATGTGTGTCCGGGGTGAGGTTGGTCTCGATAGGAGAGAGACAGTGGGTTGACTATAATTTTTGTTGTTGTCCTCTTGTTTCCCTGTGTGTTCGGGGTGAGTTTGGTCTCGATAGGAGAGAGACAGTGGGTTGACTATAATTTTTGTTGTTGTCCTCTTGTTTCCCTGTGTGTTCGGGGTGAGGTTGATCTCGATAGTAGGCAGATGGTGGGCTGACTATAATTGTTGTTGTTGTCCTCTTGTTTCCCTGTGTGTTCGGTGTGAGGTTGGTCTCGATAGGAGACAGACAGTGGGCTGACTATAACTGTTGTTGTTGTACTCTTGTTTCCCTGTGTTCGGGTTGAGATTGTTCTCGATAGGAGACAGACAGTTGGATGACTATAATTGTTGTGGTTGTCCTCTTGTTTCCCTGTGAGTTCGGTGTGAGGTTGGTCTCGATAAGAGTCAGATAGTGAGCTGATTATAATTGTTGTTGTTGTCCTCTTGTTTTCCTGTGTGATCGGGGTGATGTTGGTTTCGATAGGAGACAGACAGTGTGCCGACTATAATTGCTGTTGTTGTCTTCTTGTTTCCCTGTGTGTTCGGGGTGAGATTGTTCTAGATAGGAGGCAGATGGTGGGCTGACTATAATTGTTGTTGTTGTCCTCTTTTTTTCCCTGTCTGTTCGGGGTGAGGTTGGTCTCGATAGGAGGCAGATGGTGGGCTGACTATAATTGTTGTTGTTGTCCTCTTGTTTCCCTGTGTGTTCGGTGTGAGGTTGGTCTCGATAGAAGACAGACAGTTAGCTGACTAAAATTGTTGTTGTTGTCCACTTGTTTCCCTGTGTGCTCGGGGTGCTGTTGGTTTCGATAGGAGACAGACAGTGGGCTGACTATAATTGTTGTTGTTGTGCTCTTGTTTCCCTGTGTTCGGGGTGAGATTATTCTCGATAGGAGACAGACAGTTGGTTGACTATAATTGTTGTGATTGTCCTCTTGTTTCCCTGTGTGTTCGGGGTGAGGTTTGTCTCGATAAGAGACAGACAGTGAGCTGACTATAATTGTTGTTGTAGTCCTCTTGTTTCCCTGTGTGTTCGGGGTGATGTTGGTTTCGATAGGAGACAGACAGTGGGCTGTCTATAATTGTTGTTGGTGTCCTCTTGAATCGCTGTTTTCGGGATGACGTTGGTCTCGATATGAAACAGACAGTGGCTGACTATAATTGTTGTTATTGTCCTCTTGTTTCCTCGATAGTGTGGGTGACTATAATTTTGTTGTTGTCCTCTTGTTTCCCTGTGTGTTCGGGTGAATAGGAGACAGACAGTTGGTTGACTCCTCTTGTTTCCCTGTGTGTTCGGGGTGACTCGATAGGAGACAGACAGTGGGCTGACTATATAATTATTGTGGTTGTCCTTTTGTTTCCCTGTGTTCGGGTTTTGACAGGAGACAGACAGTGGGCTGGTAATTGTTGTGGTTGTCCTTTTGTTTCCCTGTGTTCGGGTTGACGTATAGGAGACAGACAGAGGGATGACTATAATTGTTGTTTATATCCTCTTATTTCCATGTGTATTCGGGTGATGTTGGTGTCGATAGGAGACAGACAGTGGTTGACTATAATTGTTGTTGTTTTCCTCTTATTTCCCTGTGTTCGGGATGACGTTGGTCTCGATAGGAGACAGACAGAGGGCTGAATATAATTGTTGTGGTTGTCCTCTTGTTTCCCAGTGTTCGGGGTGACGTTGGTTTCGATAAGAGACAGACAGTTGGTTGATTATAATTGTTGTTGTTGTCCTCTTGTTTCCCTGCGTTCGGGTTGACGTTGGTCTCGATAGGAGACAGACAGAGGGCTGACTATAATTGTTGTTTATATCCTCTTGTTTCCCAGTGTTCGGGTGACGTTGGTCTCGGTAGGAGACAAACAGTGGGTTGACTATAAGTGTTGTTGTTGTAATCTTGTTTCCATGTGTGTCCGGGGTGAGGTTGGTCTCGATAGGAGAGAGACAGTGGGTTGACTATAATTTTTGTTGTTGTCCTCTTGTTCCCCTGTGTGTTCGGGGTGAGTTTGGTCTCGACAGGAGACAGACAGTTGGCTGACTATAATTGTTGTGGTTGTCCTTTTGTTTCCCTGTGTTCGGGTTGACGTTGGTCTCGATAGGAGACAGACAGTGGGCTGACAATAAATGTTGTTGTTGTCCTCTTGTTTCCCTGTGTTCGGGATGACGTTGGTCTCGATAGGAGACAGACAGAGGGATGACTATAATTGTTGTTTATATCCTCTTATTTCCATGTCTATTCGGGTGATGTTGGTGTCGATAGGAGACAGACAGTTGACTATAATTGTTGTTGTTTTCCTCTTATTTCCCTGTGTTCGGGATGACGTTGGTCTCGATAGGAGACAGACAGAGGGCTGACTATAATTGTTGTTTATATCCTCTTGTTTCCCAGTGTTCGGGTGACGTTGGTCTCGATAGGAGACAAACAGTGGGTTGACTATAAGTGTTGTTGTTGTAATCTTGTTTCCATGTGTGTCCGGGGTGAGGTTGGTCTCGATAGGAGAGAGACAGTGGGTTGACTATAATTTTTGTTGTTGTCCTCTTGTTTCCCTGTGTGTTCGGGGTGAGTTTGGTCTCGACAGGAGACAGACAGTTGGCTGACTATAATTGTTGTGGTTGTCCTTTTGTTTCCCTGTGTTCGGGTTGACGTTGGTCTCGATAGGAGACAGACAGTGGGCTGACAATAAATGTTGTTGTTGTCCTCTTGTTTCCCTGTGTTCGGGATGACGTTGGTCTCGATAGGAGACAGACAGAGGGATGACTATAATTGTTGTTTATATCCTCTTATTTCCATGTCTATTCGGGTGATGTTGGTGTCGATAGGAGACAGACAGTTGACTATAATTGTTGTTGTTTTCCTCTTATTTCCCTGTGTTCGGGATGACGTTGGTCTCGATAGGAGACAGACAGAGGGCTGCATATAATTGTTGTGGTTGTCCTCTTGTTTCCCAGTGTTCGGGGTGACGTTGGTTTTGATAGGAGACAGGCAGTGGGTTGATTAAAATTGATTCCCTGTGTGTTCGGGGTGATGTTGGTCTCGATAGGAGACAGACAGTGGGCTGAATATAATTGTTGTTGTCCTGTTGTTTCCCTGTGTTAGGGGTGAGGATACGAGACACACACTAGCTTGAGTATATGTGATGTTGTTGTCCTCTTGTTTCCCTGTGTGTTCAGGGTGAGGTTGGTCTCGATAGGTGACAGACAGTGGGTTGACTATAATTGTTGTTGTTGTCCTCTTGTTTCCCTGTGTGTTCAGGGTGAGGTTGGTCTCGATAGGAGACAGACAGTGGGTTGACTATAATTGTTGTTGTTGTCCTCTTGAATCCCTGTGTTCGGGATGACGTTGGTCTCGATAGGAGACAGGCAGTGGGCTGACTATAATTGTTGTGGTTGTCCTTTTGTTTCCCTGTGTTCGGGGTGACGTTGGTTTCGATATGAGACAGGCAGTGGGCTGACTATCAATGTTGTTGTTGGCCTCTTGTTTCCCTGTGTTTGGGGTGAGGTTGGCGTCGATAGGAGACAGACAGTGGTTTGACTAAAATTGTTTCCCTGTGTGTTCGGAGTGAGATTGATCTCGATAGGAGACAGATACTGGGTTGACTATAAGTGTTGTTGTTGTCCTCTTGTTTCCCTTTGTTTTGGGTGACGTTGGTTTCGATAGGAGACAGGCACTGGGCTGACTATAATTGTTGTTGTCGTCCTCTTTTTTCCCTGTGTTGGGGGTGAGGTTGGTGTTGATAGGAGACAGAAAGTGGGTTGACTAAAATTGATTCCCTGTCTCTTCGGGGAGATGTTGGTCTCGATAGGAGACAGACAGAGGGCTGACTATAATTGTTGTGGTTGTCCTTTTGTTTCCCTGTGTTCGGGGTGACGTTGGTCTCGATAGGAGACAGACAGTGGGCTGACAATAAAGGTTGTTGTTGTCCTCTTGTTTCCCTGTGTTCGGGATGACGTTGGTCTCGATAGGAGACAGACAGAGGGATGACTATAATTGTTGTTTATATCCTCTTATTTCCATGTGTATTCGGGTGATGTTGGTGTCGATAGGAGACAGACAGTTGGTTGATTATAAGTGTTGTTACTGTCCTCTTGTTTCCCTGTGTTCGGGATGACGTTGGTCTCGATAGGAGACAGACAGAGGGCTGACTATAATTGTTGTTTATATCCTCTTGTTTCCCAGTGTTCGGGTGACGTTGGTCTCGATAGGAGACAGACAGTGGGTTGACTATAAGTGTTGTTGTTGTAATCTTGTTTCCATGTGTGTCCGGGGTGAGGTTGGTCTCGATAGGAGAGAGACAGTGGGTTGACTATAATTTTTTTTTTGTCCTCTTGTTTCCCTGTGTGTTCGGGGTGAGTTTGGTCTCGACAGGAGACAGACAGTTGGCTGACTATAATTGTTGTGGTTGTCCTTTTGTTTCCCTGTGTTCGGGTTGACGTTGGTCTCGATAGGAGACAGACAGTGGGCTGACTATAATTATTGTTTATATCCTCTTATTTCCATGTCTATTCGGGTGATGTTGTTGTCGATAGGAGACAGACAGTTGACTATAATTGTTGTTGTTTTCCTCTTATTTCCCTGTGTTCAGGATGACGTTGGTCTCGATAGGAGACAGACAGAGGGCTCCATATAATTGTTGTGGTTGTCCTCTTGTTTCCCAGTGTTCGGGGTGACGTTGGTTTTGATAGGAGACAGGCAGTGGGTTGATTAAAATTGATTCCCTGTGTGTTCGGGGTGATGTTGGTCTCGATAGGAGAGAGACAGTGGGCTGAATATAATTGTTGTTGTCCTCTTGTTTCCCTGTTTTCGGGGTGAGGATACGAGACACACACTAGCTTGAGTATATGTGATGTTGTTGTCCTCTTGTTTCCCTGTGTGTTCAGGGTGAGGTTGGCCTCGATAGGTGACAGACAGTGGGTTGACTATAATTGTTGTTGTTGTCCTCTTGTTTCCCTGTGTGTTCAGGGTGAGGTTGGTCTCGATAGGAGACAGACAGTGGGTTGACTATAATTGTTGTTGTTGTCCTCTTGAATCCCTGTGTTCGGGATGACGTTGGTCTCGATAGGAGACAGGCAGTGGGCTGACTATAATTGTTGTGGTTGTCCTTTTGTTACCCTGTGCTCGGGGTGACGTTGGTTTCGATATGAGACAGGCAGTGGGCTGACTATCAATGTTGTTGTTGGCCTCTTGTTTCCCTGTGTTTGGGGTGAGGTTGGCGTCGATAGGAGACAGACAGTGGTTTGACTAAAATTGTTTCCCTGTGTGTTCGGAGTGAGATTGATCTCGATAGGAGACAGATACTGGGTTGACTATAAGTGTTGTTGTTGTCCTCTTGTTTCCCTTTGTTTTGGGTGACGTTGGTTTCGATAGGAGACAGGCACTGGGCTGACTATAATTGTTATTGTCGTCCTCTTTTTTCCCTGTGTTGGGGGTGAGGTTGGTGTTGATAGGAGACAGAAAGTGGGTTGACTAAAATTGATTCCCTGTCTCTTCGGGGTGAGATTATTCTCGATAGGAGACAGACAGTTGGTTGACTATAATTGTTGTGATTGTCCTCTTGTTTCCCTGTGAGTTCGGGGTGAGGTTGGTCTCGATAAGAGTCAGACAGTGAGCTGATTATAATTGTTGTTGTTGTCCTCTTGTTTCCCTGTGTGATCGGGGTGATGTTGGTTTCGATAGGAGACAGACAGTGTGCCGACTATAATTGCTGTTGTTGTCTTCTTGTTTCCCTGTGTGTTCGGGGAGAGATTGTTCTAGATAGGAGGCAGATGGTGGGCTGACTATAATTGTTGTTGTTGTCCTCTTTTTTCCCTGTCTGTTCGGGGTGAGGTTGGTCTCGATAGGAGGCAGATGGTGGGCTGACTATAATTGTTTTTGTTGTCCTCTTGTTTCCCTGTGTGTTCGGTGTGAGGTTGGTCTCGATAGGAGACAGACAGGGGGCTGACTATAATTGTTGTTGTTGTGCTCTTGTTTCCCTGTGTTCGGGGTGAGATTATTCTCGATAGGAGACAGACAGTTGGTTGACCATAATTGTTGTGATTGTCCTCTTGTTTCCCTGTGTGTTCGGGGTCATGTTGGTCTCGATAAGAGACAGACAGTGAGCTGACTATAATTGTTGTTGTAGTCCTCTTGTTTCCCTGTGTTGGGGGTGAGGTTGGTGTTGATAGGAGACAGAAAGTGGGTTGACTAAAATTTATTCCCTGTCTCTTCGGGGAGATGTTGGTCTCGGTATGAGACAGACAGAGGGCTGACTATAATTGTTGTGGTTGTCCTTTTGTTTCCCTGTGTTCGGGGTGACGTTGGTCTCGATAGGAGACAGACAGTGGGCTGACAATAAATGTTGTTGTTGTCCTCTTGTTTCCCTGTGTTCGGTGTGAGGTTCGTCTCGATAGGAGACAGACAGTTAGCTGACTAAAATTGTTGTTGTTGTCCACTTGTTTCCCTGTGTGTTCGGGGTGCTGTTGGTTTCGATAGGAGACAGACAGTGGGCTGACTATAATTGTTGTTGTTGTGCTCTTGTTTCCCTGTGTTCGGGGTGAGATTATTCTCGATAGGAGACAGACAGTTGGTTGACTATAATTGTTGTGATTGTCCTCTTGTTTCCCTGTGAGTTCGGGGTGAGGTTGGTCTCGATAAGAGTCAGACAGTGAGCTGATTATAATTGTTGTCCTCTTGTTTCCCTGTGTGATCGGGGTGATGTTGGTTTCGATAGGAGACAGACAGTGTGCCGACTATAATTGCTGTTGTTGTCTTCTTGTTTCCCTGTGTGTTCGGGGAGAGATTGTTCTAGATAGGAGGCAGATGGTGGGCTGACTATAATTGTTGTTGTTGTCCTCTTTTTTCCCTGTCTGTTCGGGGTGAGGTTGGTCTCGATAGGAGGCAGATGGTGGGCTGACTATAATTGTTTTTGTTGTCCTCTTGTTTCCCTGTGTGTTCGGTGTGAGGATAGGAGACAGACAGTTAGCTGACTAAAATTGTTGTTGTTGTCCACTTGTTTCCCTGTGTGTTCGGGGTGCTGTTGGTTTCGATAGGAGACAGACAGTGGGCTGACTATAATTGTTGTTGTTGTGCTCTTGTTTCCCTGTGTTCGGGGTGAGATTATTCTCGATAGGAGACAGACAGTTGGTTGACTATAATTGTTGTGATTGTCCTCTTGTTTCCCTGTGTGTTCGGGGTGAGCTTGGTCTGATATTCCCTTGTTTCCCTGTGTGTTCGGGGTGATGTTGGTTTCGATAGGAGATAGACAGTGGGCTGACTATAATTGTTGTTGTTGTCCTCTTGAATCCCTGTTTTCGGGATGACGTTGGTCTCGATAGGAAACAGACAGTGGCTGACTATAATTGTTGTTATTGTCCCCTTGTTTCCCTGTATGTTCGGTGTGAGGTTGGTCTCGATAAGAGACAGACAGTTGGCTGATTATAATTTTTGTTGTTGTCCTCTTGTTTCCCTGCGTTCGGGTTGACGTTGGTCTCGATAGGAGACAGACAGAGGGCTGACTATAATTGTTGTTGGTATCCTCTTGTTGCCCTGTGTGTTCGGGATGACGTTGGTCTCGATAGGAGACAGACAGTTGGTTGATTATAATTGTTGTTAATGTCCTCTTGTTTCCCTGTGTTCGGGATGACGTTGGTCTCGATAGGAGACAGACAGAGGGCTGACTATAAGTGTTCTTGTTGTACTCTTGTTTCCATGTGTGTCCGGGGTGAGGTTGGTCTCGATGGGAGAGAGACAGTGGGTTGACTATAATTTTTGTTGTTGTCCTCTTGTTTCCCTGTGTGTTCGGGGTGAGTTTGGTCTCGACAGGAGACAGACAGTGGGCTGACTATAATTGTTGTGGTTGTCCTTTTGTTTCCCTGTGTTCGGGTTGACGTTGGACTCGATAGGAGACAGACAGTGGGCTGACAATAAATGTTGTTGTTGTCCTCTTGTTTCCCTGTGTTCGGGATGACGTTGGTCTCGATAGGAGACAGACAGAGGGATGACTATAATTGTTGTTTATATCCTCTTATTTCCATGTGTATTCGGGTGATGTTGGTGTCGATAGGAGACAGACAGTGGTTGACTATAATTGTTGTTGTTTTCCTCTTATTTCCCTGTGTTCGGGATGACGTTGGTCTCGATAGGAGACAGACAGAGGGCTGAATATAATTGTTGTGGTTGTCCTCTTGTTTCCCAGTGTTCGGGGTGACGTTGGTTTCGATAAGAGACAGACAGTTGGTTGATTATAATTGTTGTTGTTGTCCTCTTGTTTCCCTGCGTTCGGGTTGACGTTGGTCTCGATAGGAGACAGACAGAGGGCTGACTATAATTGTTGTTGATATCCTCTTGTTGCCCTGTGTGTTCGGGATGATGTTGGTCTCGATAGGAGACAGACAGTTGGTCGATTATAATTGTTGTTACTGTCCTCTTGTTTCCCTGTGTTCGGGATGACGTTGGTCTCGATAGGAGACAGACAGAGGGCTGACTATAATTGTTGTTTATATCCTCTTGTTTCCCAGTGTTCGGGTGACGTTGGTCTCGATAGGAGACAGACAGTGGGTTGACTATAAGTGTTGTTGTTGTAATCTTGTTTCCATGTGTGTCCGGGGTGAGGTTGGTCTCGATAGGAGAGAGACAGTGGGTTGACTATAATTTTTGTTGTTGTCCTCTTGTTTCCCTGTGTGTTCGGGGTGAGTTTGGTCTCGACAGGAGACAGACAGTTGGCTGACTATAATTGTTGTGGTTGTCCTTTTGTTTCCCTGTGTTCGGGTTGTCGTTGGTCTCGATAGGAGACAGACAGTGGGCTGACAATAAATGTTGTTGTTGTCCTCTTGTTTCCCTGTGTTCGGTGTGAGGTTCGTCTCGATAGGAGACAGACAGTTAGCTGACTAAAATTGTTGTTGTTGTCCACTTGTTTCCCTGTGTGTTCGGGGTGCTGTTGGTTTCGATAGGAGACAGACAGTGGGCTGACTATAATTGTTGTTGTTGTGCTCTTGTTTCCCTGTGTTCGGGGTGAGATTATTCTCGATAGGAGACAGACAGTTGGTTGACTATAATTGTTGTGATTGTCCTCTTGTTTCCCTGTGTGTTCGGGGTGAGCTTGGTCTCGATAAGAGACAGACAGTGAGCTGACTATAATTGTTGTTGTAGTCCTCTTGTTTCCCTGTGTGTTCGGGGTGATGTTGGTTTCGATAGGAGATAGACAGTTGGCTGACTATAATTGTTGTTGTTGTCCTCTTGAATCCCTGTTTTCGGGATGACGTTGGTCTCGATAGGAAACAGACAGTGGCTGACTATAATTGTTGTTATTGTCCTCTTGTTTCCTTGTATGTTCGGTGTGAGGTTGGTCTCGATAAGAGACAGACAGTTGGTTGATTATAATTGTTGTTGTTGTCCTCTTGTTTCCCTGCGTTCGGGTTGACGTTGGTCTCGATAGGAGACAGACAGAGGGCTGACTATAATTGTTGTTGGTATCCTCTTGTTGCCCTGTGTGTTCGGGATGACGTTGGTCTCGATAGGAGACAGACAGTTGGTTGATTATAATTGTTGTTAATGTCCTCTTGTTTCCCTGTGTTCGGGATGACGTTGGTCTCGATAGGAGACAGACAGAGGGCTGACTATAAGTGTTCTTGTTGTACTCTTGTTTCCATGTGTGTCCGGGGTGAGGTTGGTCTCGATAGGAGAGAGACAGTGGGTTGACTATAATTTTTGTTGTTGTCCTCTAGTTTCCCTGTGTGTTCGGGGTGAGTTTGGTCTCGACAGGAGACAGACAGTGGGCTGACTATAATTGTTGTGGTTGTCCTTTTGTTTCCCTGTGTTCGGGTTGACGTTGGACTCGATAGGAGACAGACAGTGGGCTGACAATAATGTTGTTGTTGTCCTCTTGTTTCCCTGTGTTCGGGATGACGTTGGTCTCGATAGGAGACAGACAGAGGGATGACTATAATTGTTGTTTATATCCTCTTATTTCCATGTGTATTCGGGTGATGTTGGTGTCGATAGGAGACAGACAGTGGTTGACTATAATTGTTGTTGTTTTCCTCTTATTTCCCTGTGTTCGGGATGACGTTGGTCTCGATAGGAGACAGACAGAGGGCTGAATATAATTGTTGTGGTTGTCCTCTTGTTTCCCAGTGTTCGGGGTGACGTTGGTTTCGATAAGAGACAGACAGTTGGTTGATTATAATTGTTGTTGTTGTCCTCTTGTTTCCCTGCGTTCGGGTTGACGTTGGTCTCGATAGGAGACAGACAGAGGGCTGACTATAATTGTTGTTGATATCCTCTTGTTGCCCTGTGTGTTCGGGATGATGTTGGTCTCGATAGGAGACAGACAGTTGGTCGATTATAATTGTTGTTACTGTCCTCTTGTTTCCCTGTGTTCGGGATGACGTTGGTCTCGATAGGAGACAGACAGAGGGCTGACTATAATTGTTGTTTATATCCTCTTGTTTCCCAGTGTTCGGGTGACGTTGGTCTCGATAGGAGACAGACAGTGGGTTGACTATAAGTGTTGTTGTTGTAATCTTGTTTCCATGTGTGTCCGGGGTGAGGTTGGTCTCGATAGGAGAGAGACAGTGGGTTGACTATAATTTTTGTTGTTGTCCTCTTGTTTCCCTGTGTGTTCGGGGTGAGTTTGGTCTCGACAGGAGACAGACAGTTGGCTGACTATAATTGTTGTGGTTGTCCTTTTGTTTCCCTGTGTTCGGGTTGACGTTGGTCTCGATAGGAGACAGACAGTGGGCTGACAATAAATGTTGTTGTTGTCCTCTTGTTTTCCTGTGTTCGGGATGACGTTGGTCTCGATAGGAGACAGACAGAGGGATGACTATAATTGTTGTGGTTGTCCTTTTGTTTCCCTGTGTTCGCGGTGACGTTGGTCTCGATAGGAGACAGACAGTGGGCTTACAATAAATGTTGTTGTTGTCCTCTTGTTTCCCTGTGTTCGTGATGACGTTGGTCTCGATAGGAGACAGACAGAGGGATGACTATAATTGTTGTTTATATCCTCTTATTTCCATGTGTATTCGGGTGATGTTGGTGTCGATAGGAGACAGACAGTGGTTGACTATGGTTGTTGTTGTTTTCCTCTTATTTCCCTGTGTTCGGGATGACGTTGGTCTCGATATGAGACAGACAGAGGGCTGCATATAATTGTTGTGGTTGTCCTCATGTTTCCCAGTGTTCGGGGTGACGTTGGTTTTGATAGGAGACTGGCAGTGGGTTGATTAAAATTGATTCCCTGTGTGTTCGGGGTGATTTTGGTCTCGATAGGAGACAGACAGTGGGCTGAATATAATTGTTGTTGTCCTCTTGTTTCCCTGTGTTCGGGGTGAGGATACGAGACACACACTAGCTTGAGTATATGTGATGTTGTTGTCCTCTTGTTTCCCTGTGTGTTCAGGGTGAGGTTGGTCTCGATAGGTGACAGACAGTGGGTTGACTATAATTGTTGTTGTTGTCCTCTTGTTTCCTGTGTGTTCAGGGTGAGGTTGGTCTCGATAGGAGACAGACAGTGGGTTGACTATAATTGTTGTTGTTGTCATCTTGAATCCCTGTGTTCTGGATGACGTTGGTCTCGATAGGAGACAGGCAGTGGGCTAACTATAATTGTTGTGGTTGTCCTTTTGTGTCCCTGTGTTCGGGGTGACGTTGGTTTCGATATGAGACAGGCTGTGGGCTGACTATCAATGTTGTTGTTGGCCTCTTGTTTCCCTGTGTTTGGGGTGAGGTTGGCGTCGATAGGAGACAGACAGTGGTTTGACTAAAAAAATTTCCCTGTGTGTTCGGAGTGAGATTGATCTCGATAGGAGACAGACACTGGGTTGACTATAAGTGTTGTTGTTGTCCTCTTGTTTCCCTTTGTTTTGGGTGACGTTGGTTTCGATAGGAGACAGGCACTGGGCTGACTATAATTGTTGTTGTCGTCCTCTTTTTTCCCTGTGTTGGGGATGAGGTTGGTGTTGATAGGAGACAGAAAGTGGGTTGACTAAAATTGATTCCCTGTCTCTTCGGGGAGATGTTGGTCTCGGTAGGAGACAGACAGAGGGCTGACTATAATTGTTGTGGTTGTCCTTTTGTTTCCCTGTGTTCGGGGTGACGTTGGTCTCGATAGGACACAGACAGTGGGCTGACAATAAATGTTGTTGTTGTCCTCTTGTTTCCCTGTGTTCGGGATGACGTTGGTCTCGATAGGAGACAGACAGAGGGATGACTATAATTGTTGTTTATATCCTCTTATTTCCATGTGTATTCGGGTGATGTTGGTGTCGATAGGAGACAGACAGTGGTTGACTATAATTGTTGTTATTTTCATGTTATTTCCCTGTGTTCGGGATGACGTTGGTCTCGATAGGAGACAGACAGAGGGCTGAATATAATTGTTGAGGTTGTCCTCTTGTTTCCCAGTGTTCAGGGTGAGGTTGGCCTCCATAGGAGACAGGCAGTGGGTTGACTATAATTGTTGTTGTTGTCCTCTTGAATCCCTGTGTTCGGTATGACGTTGTTCTCGATAGGAGACATGCAGTGGGCTGACTATAATTGTTGTGGTTTTCCTTTTGTTTCCCTGTGTTCGGGGTGACTTTGGTTTCGATAGGAGACAGACAGTGGGCTGACTATCAATGTTGTTGTTGTCCTCTTGTTTCCCTGTGTTTGGGGTGATGTTGGCGTCGATAGGAGACAGACAGTGGTTTGACTAAAATTGTTTTCCTGTGTGTTCAGGGTGAGGTTGATCTCGATAGGAGATAGACAGTGGGCTGACTGTAATTGTTGTTGTTGTCCTCTTGTTTCCCAGTGTGTCCGGGGTGACGTTGGTCTCGATAGGAGACAGAGAGTGAGCTGACTATAATTGTAGTTGTTGTCCTCTTGTTTCCCTGTGTGTTCGGGGTGAGTTTGGTCTCGGTAGGAGGCATATGGTGGGCAGACTATAATTGTTGTTGTTGTCCTCTTGTTTCCCAATGTGTTCGGGGTGAGGTTGGTCTCGATAGTAGGCAGATGGTTGGCTGACTATAATTGTTGTGGTTGTCCTCTTGTCTCCCTGTGTTTTCGGGGTGAGGTTGGTCTCGATAGTAGGCATATGGTGGGCTGACTATAAGTGTTGTTGTTGTCCTCTTGTTTCCCTGTGTGTTCGGGGTGACGTTGGTCTCGATAGGAGACAGACAGTGAGCTGACTATAATTGTTGTTGTTGTCCTCTTGTTTCCCTGTGTGTTCGGGGTGATGTTGGTTTCGATAGGAGACAGACAGTGGGCTGACTATAATTGTTGTTGTTGTCCTCTTGTTTCGCTGTGTTCGGGATGAGATTATTCTCGATAGGAGACACACAGTTTGTTGACTATAATTGTTGTGGTTGTCCTCTTGTTTCCCTGTGTGTTCGGGATGAGGTTGATCTCGATAGTAGGCAGATGGTGGGCTGACTATAATTGTTGTTGTTTTCCTCTTGTTTCCCTGTGTGTTCGGTGTGAGGTTGGTCTCGATAGGAGACAGACAGTGGGCTGACTATAACTGTTGTTGTTGTCCTCTTGTCTCCCTGTGTTCGGGGTGAGATTGTTCTCGATAGGAGACAGACAGATGGATGACTATAATTGTTGTGGTTGTCCTCTTGTTTGTCTGTGAGTTCGGGGTGAGGTTGGTCTCGATAAGAGACAGACAGTGAGCTGATTATAATTGTTGTTGTTGTCCTCTTATTTCCCTGTGTGATCGGGGTGATGTTGGTTTCGATAGGAGACAGACAGTGGGCTGACTATAATTGCTGTTGTTGTCTTCTTGTTTCCCTGTGTGTTCGGGGTGAGATTGTTCTAGATAGGAGGCAGATGGTGGGCTGATTATAACTGTTGTTGTTGTCCTCTTTTTTCCCTGTCTGTTCGGGGTGAGGTTGGTCTCGATAGGAGGCAGATGGTGGGCTGACTATAATTGTTTTTGTTGTCCTCTTGTTTCCCTGTGTGTTCGGTGTGAGGTTGGTCTCGATAGGAGACAGACAGTTAGCTGACTAAAATTGTTGTTGTTGTCCACTTGTTTCCCTGTGTGTTCGGGGTGCTGTTGGTTTCGATAGGAGACAGACAGTGGGCTGACTATAATTGTTGTTGTTGTGCTCTTGTTTCCCTGTGTTCGGGGTGAGATTATTCTCGATAGGAGACAGACAGTTGGTTGACCATAATTGTTGTGATTGTCCTCTTGTTTCCCTGTGTGTTCGGGGTCATGTTGGTCTCGATAAGAGACAGACAGTGAGCTGACTATAATTGTTGTTGTAGTCCTCTTGTTTCCCTGTGTTGGGGGTGAGGTTGGTGTTGATAGGAGACAGAAAGTGGGTTGACTAAAATTGATTCCCTGTCTCTTCGGGGAGATGTTGGTCTCGGTATGAGACAGACAGAGGGCTGACTATAATTGTTGTGGTTGTCCTTTTGTTTCCCAGTGTTCGGGGTGACGTTGGTCTCGATAGGAGACAGACAGTGGGCTGACAATAAATGTTGTTGTTGTCCTCTTGTTTCCCTGTGTTCGGTGTGAGGTTCGTCTCGATAGGAGACAGACAGTTAGCTGACTAAAATTGTTGTTATTGTCCACTTGTTTCCCTGTGTGTTCGGGGTGCTGTTGGTTTCGATAGGAGACAGACAGTGGACTGACTATAATTGTTGTTGTTGTGCTCTTGTTTCCCTGTGTTCGGGGTGAGATTATTCTCGATAGGAGACAGACAGTTGGTTGACTATAATTGTTGTGATTGTCCTCTTGTCTCCCTGTGAGTTCGGGGTGAGGTTGGTCTCGATAAGAGTCAGACAGTGAGCTGATTATAATTGTTGTTGTTGTCCTCTTGTTTCCCTGTGTGATCGGGGTGATGTTGGTTTCGATAGGAGACAGACAGTGTGCCGACTATAATTGCTGTTGTTGTCTTCTTGTTTCCCTGTGTGTTCGGGGAGAGTTTGTTCTAGATAGGAGGCAGATGGTGGGCTGACTATAATTGTTGTTGTTGTCCTCTTGTTTCCCTGTGTGTTCGGTGTGAGGATAGGAGACAGACAGTTAGCTGACTAAAATTGTTGTTGTTGTCCACTTGTTTCCCTGTGTGTTCGGGGTGCTGTTGGTTTCGATAGGAGACAGACAGTGGGCTGACTATAATTGTTGTTGTTGTGCTTTTGTTTCCCTGTGTTCGGGGTGAGATTATTCTCGATAGGAGACAGACAGTTGGTTGACTATAATTGTTGTGATTGTCCTCTTGTTTCCCTGTGTGTTCGGGGTGAGGTTGGTCTCGATAAGAGACAGACAGTGAGCTGACTATAATTGTTGTTGTAGTCCTCTTGTTTCCCTGTGTGTTCGGGGTGATGTTGGTTTCGATAGGAGATAGACAGTGGGCTGACTATAATTGTTGTTGTTGTCCTCTTGAATCCCTGTTTTCGGGATGACGTTGGTCTCGATAGGAAACAGACAGTGGCTGACTATAATTGTTGTTATTGTCCCCTTGTTTCCCTGTATGTTCGCTGTGAGGTTGGTCTCGATAAGAGACAGACAGTTGGCTGATTATAATTTTTGTTGTTGTCCTCTTGTTTCCCTGCGTTCGGGTTGACGTTGGTCTCGATAGGAGACAGACAGAGGGCTGACTATAATTGTTGTTGGTATCCTCTTGTTGCCCTGTGTGTTCGGGATGACGTTGGTCTCGATAGGAGACAGACAGTTGGTTGATTATAATTGTTGTTAATGTCCTCTTGTTTCCCTGTGTTCGGGATGACGTTGGTCTCGATAGGAGACAGACAGAGGGCTGACTATAAGTGTTCTTGTTGTACTCTTGTTTCCATGTGTGTCCGGGGTGAGGTTGGTCTCGATAGGAGAGAGACAGTGGGTTGACTATAATTGTTGTTGTTGTCCTCTTGTTTCCCTGTGTGTTCGGGGTGAGTTTGGTCTCGACAGGAGACAGACAGTGGGCTGACTATAATTGTTGTGGTTGTCCTTTTGTTTCCCTGTGTTCGGGTTGACGTTGGACTCGATAGGAGACAGACAGTGGGCTGACAATAAATGTTGTTGTTGTCCTCTTGTTTCCCTGTGTTCGGGATGACGTTGGTCTCGATAGGAGACAGACAGAGGGATGACTATAATTGTTGTTTATATCCTCTTATTTCCATGTGTATTCGGGTGATGTTGGTGTCGATAGGAGACAGACAGTGGTTGACTATAATTGTTGTTGTTTTCCTCTTATTTCCCTGTGTTCGGGATGACGTTGGTCTCGATAGGAGACAGACAGAGGGCTGAATATAATTGTTGTGTTTGTCCTCTTGTTTCCCAGTGTTCGGGGTGACGTTGGTTTCGATAAGAGACAGACAGTTGGTTGATTATAATTGTTGTTGTTGTCCTCTTGTTTCCCTGCGTTCGGGTTGACGTTGGTCTCGATAGGAGACAGACAGAGGGCTGACTATAATTGTTGTTGATATCCTCTTGTTGCCCTGTGTGTTCGGGATGATGTTGGTCTCGATAGGAGACAGACAGTTGGTTGATTATAATTGTTGTTACTGTCCTCTTGTTTCCCTGTGTTCGGGATGACGTTGGTCTCGATAGGAGACAGACAGAGGGCTGACTATAATTGTTGTTTATATCCTCTTGTTTCCCAGTGTTCGGGTGACGTTGGTCTCGATAGGAGACAGACAGTGGGTTGACTATAAGTGTTGTTGTTGTAATCTTGTTTCCATGTGTGTCCGGGTTGAGGTTGGTCTCGATAGGAGAGAGACAGTGGGTTGACTATAATTTTTGTTGTTGTCCTCTTGTTTCCCTGTGTGTTCGGGGTGAGTTTGGTCTCGACAGGAGACAGACAGTTGGCTGACTATAATTGTTTTGGTTGTCCTTTTGTTTCCCTGTGTTCGGGTTGACTTTGGTCTCGATAGGAGACAGACAGTGGGCTGACAATAAATGTTGTTGTTGTCCTCTTGTTTCCCTGTGTTCGGGATGACGTTGGTCTCGATAGGAGACAGACAGAGGGATGACTATAATTGTTGTTTATATCCTCTTATTTCCATGTGTATTCGGGTGATGTTGGTGTCGATAGGAGACAGACAGTGGTTGACTATAATTGTTGTTGTTTTCCTCTTATTTCCCTGTGTTCGGGATGACGTTGGTCTCGATATGAGACAGACAGAGGGCTGCATATAATTGTTGTGGTTGTCCTCATGTTTCCCAGTGTTCGGGGTGACGTTGGTTTTGATAGGAGACAGGCAGTGGGTTGATTAAAATTGATTCCCTGTGTGTTCGGGGTGATGTTGGTCTCGATAGGAGACAGACAGTGGGCTGAATATAATTGTTGTTGTCCTCTTGTTTCCCTGTGTTCGGGGTGAAGATACGAGACACACACTAGCTTGAGTATATGTGATGTTGTTGTCCTCTTGTTTCCCTGTGTGTTCAGGGTGAGGTTGGTCTCGATAGGTGACAGACAGTGGGTTGACTATAATTGTTGTTGTTGTCCTCTTGTTTCCCTGTGTGTTCAGGGTGAGGTTGGTCTCGATAGGAGACAGACAGTGGGTTGACTATAATTGTTGTTGTTGTCATCTTGAATCCCTGTGTTCTGGATGACGTTGGTCTCGATAGGAGACAGGCAGTGGGCTAACTATAATTGTTGTGGTTGTCCTTTTGTGTCCCTGTGTTCGGGGTGACGTTGGTTTCGATATGAGACAGGCTGTGGGCTGACTATCAATGTTGTTGTTGGCCTCTTGTTTCCCTGTGTTTGGGGTGAGGTTGGCGTCGATAGGAGACAGACAGTGGTTTGACTAAAAAAATTTCCCTGTGTGTTCGGAGTGAGATTGATCTCGATAGGAGACAGACACTGGGTTGACTATAAGTGTTGTTGTTGTCCTCTTGTTTCCCTTTGTTTTGGGTGACGTTGGTTTCGATAGGAGACAGGCACTGGGCTGACTATAATTGTTGTTGTCGTCCTCTTTTTTCCCTGTGTTGGGGATGAGGTTGGTGTTGATAGGAGACAGAAAGTGGGTTGACTAAAATTGATTCCCTGTCTCTTCGGGGAGATGTTGGTCTCGGTAGGAGACAGACAGAGGGCTGACTATAATTGTTGTGGTTGTCCTTTTGTTTCCCTGTGTTCGGGGTGACGTTGGTCTCGATAGGACACAGACAGTGGGCTGACAATAAATGTTGTTGTTGTCCTCTTGTTTCCCTGTGTTCGGGATGACGTTGGTCTCGATAGGAGACAGACAGAGGGATGACTATAATTGTTGTTTATATCCTCTTATTTCCATGTGTATTCGGGTGATGTTGGTGTCGATAGGAGACAGACAGTGGTTGACTATAATTGTTGTTATTTTCATGTTATTTCCCTGTGTTCGGGATGACGTTGGTCTCGATAGGAGACAGACAGAGGGCTGAATATAATTGTTGAGGTTGTCCTCTTGTTTCCCAGTGTTCAGGGTGAGGTTGGCCTCCATAGGAGACAGGCAGTGGGTTGACTATAATTGTTGTTGTTGTCCTCTTGAATCCCTGTGTTCGGTATGACGTTGTTCTCGATAGGAGACATGCAGTGGGCTGACTATAATTGTTGTGGTTTTCCTTTTGTTTCCCTGTGTTCGGGGTGACTTTGGTTTCGATAGGAGACAGACAGTGGGCTGACTATCAATGTTGTTGTTGTCCTCTTGTTTCCCTGTGTTTGGGGTGATGTTGGCGTCGATAGGAGACAGACAGTGGTTTGACTAAAATTGTTTTCCTGTGTGTTCAGGGTGAGGTTGATCTCGATAGGAGATAGACAGTGGGCTGACTGTAATTGTTGTTGTTGTCCTCTTGTTTCCCAGTGTGTCCGGGGTGACGTTGGTCTCGATAGGAGACAGAGAGTGAGCTGACTATAATTGTAGTTGTTGTCCTCTTGTTTCCCTGTGTGTTCGGGGTGAGTTTGGTCTCGTTAGGAGGCATATGGTGGGCAGACTATAATTGTTGTTGTTGTCCTCTTGTTTCCCAATGTGTTCGGGGTGAGGTTGGTCTCGATAGTAGGCAGATGGTTGGCTGACTATAATTGTTGTGGTTGTCCTCTTGTCTCCCTGTGTTTTCGGGGTGAGGTTGGTCTCGATAGTAGGCATATGGTGGGCTGACTATAAGTGTTGTTGTTGTCCTCTTGTTTCCCTGTGTGTTCGGGGTGACGTTGGTCTCGATAGGAGACAGACAGTGAGCTGACTATAATTGTTGTTGTTGTCCTCTTGTTTCCCTGTGTGTTCGGGGTGATGTTGGTTTCGATAGGAGACAGACAGTGGGCTGACTATAATTGTTGTTGTTGTCCTCTTATTTCCCTGTGTGATCGGGGTGATGTTGGTTTCGATAGGAGACAGACAGTGGGCTGACTATAATTGCTGTTGTTGTCTTCTTGTTTCCCTGTGTGTTCGGGGTGAGATTGTTCTAGATAGGAGGCAGATGGTGGGCTGATTATAATTGTTGTTGTTGTCCTCTTTTTTTCCTGTCTGTTCGGGGTGAGGTTGGTCTCGATAGGAGGCAGATGGTGGGCTGACTATAATTGTTTTTGTTGTCCTCTTGTTTCCCTGTGTGTTCGGGGTGAGTTTGGTCTCGGTAGGAGGCATATGGTGGGCAGACTATAATTGTTGTTGTTGTCCTCTTGTTTCCCAATATGTTCGGGGTGAGGTTGGTCTCGATAGTAGGCAGATGGTTGGCTGACTATAATTGTTGTGGTTGTCCTCTTGTCTCCCTGTGTTTTCGGGGTGAGGTTGGTCTCGATAGTAGGCATATGGTGGGCTGACTATAAGTGTTGTTGTTGTCCTCTTGTTTCCCTGTGTGTTCGGGGTGACGTTGGTCTCGATAGGAGACAGACAGTGAGCTGACTATAATTGTTGTTGTTGTCCTCTTGTTTCCCTGTGTGTTCGGGGTGATGTTGGTTTCGATAGGAGACAGACAGTGGGCTGACTATAATTGTTGTTGTTGTCCTCTTGTTTCGCTGTGTTCGGGATGAGATTATTCTCGATAGGAGACACACAGTTTGTTGACTATAATTGTTGTGGTTGTCCTCTTGTTTCCCTGTGTGTTCGGGATGAGGTTGATCTCGATAGTAGGCAGATGGTGGGCTGACTATAATTGTTGTTGTTTTCCTCTTGTTTCCCTGTGTGTTCGGTGTGAGGTTGGTCTCGATAGGAGACAGACAGTGGGCTGACTATAACTGTTGTTGTTGTCCTCTTGTTTCCCTGTGTTCGGGGTGAGATTGTTCTCGATAGGAGACAGACAGATGGATGACTATAATTGTTGTGGTTGTCCTCTTGTTTGTCTGTGAGTTCGGGGTGAGGTTGGTCTCGATAAGAGACAGACAGTGAGCTGATTATAATTGTTGTTGTTGTCCTCTTATTTCCCTGTGTGATCGGGGTGATGTTGGTTTCGATAGGAGACAGACAGTGGGCTGACTATAATTGCTGTTGTTGTCTTCTTGTTTCCCTGTGTGTTCGGGGTGAGATTGTTCTAGATAGGAGGCAGATGGTGGGCTGATTATAATTGTTGTTGTTGTCCTCTTTTTTCCCTGTCTGTTCGGGGTGAGGTTGGTCTCGATAGGAGGCAGATGGTGGGCTGACTATAATTGTTTTTGTTGTCCTCTTGTTTCCCTGTGTGTTCGGTGTGTGGTTGGTCTCGATAGGAGATAGACAGTTAGCTGACTAAAATTGTTGTTGTTGTCCACTTGTTTCCCTGTGTGTTCGGGGTGCTGTTGGTTTCGATAGGAGACAGACAGTGGGCTGACTATAATTGTTGTTGTTGTGCTCTTGTTTCCCTGTGTTCGGGGTGAGATTATTCTCGATAGGAGACAGACAGTTGGTTGACTATAATTGTTGTGATTGTCCTCTTGTTTCCCTGTGTGTTCGGGGTGATGTTTTTCTCGATAAGAGACAGGCAGTGAGCTGATTATAATTGTTGTTGTAGTCCTCTTGTTTCCCTGTGTGTTCGGGGTGATGTTGGTTTCGATAGGAGACAGACAGTGGGCTGACTATAATTGTTGTTGTTGTCCTCTTGAATCCCTGTTTTCGGGATGACGTTGGTCTCGATAGGAAACAGACAGTGGCTGACTATAATTGTTGTTATTGTCCTCTTGTTTCCCTGTATGTTCGCTGTGAGGTTGGTCTCGATAAGAGACAGACAGTTGGTTGATTATAATTGTTGTTGTTGTCCTCTTGTTTCCCTACGTTCGGGATGACGTTGGTCTCGATAGGAGACAGACAGAGGGCAGACTATAATTGTTGTTGATATCCTCTTGTTGCCCTGTGTGTTCCGGATGACGTTGGTCTCGATAGGAGACAGACAGAGGGTTGACTATAATTGTTGTTTATATCCTCTTGTTTCCCTGTGTTCGGGTGACGTTGGTCTCGATAGGAGACAGACAGTGGGTTGACTCTAAGTGTTGTTGTTGTACTCTTGTTTCCCTGTGTGTCCGGGGTGAGGTTGGTCTCGATAGGAGAGAGACAGTGGGTTGACTATAATTTTTGTTGTTGTCCTCTTGTTTCCCTGTGTGTTCGGGGTGAGTTTGGTCTCGACAGGAGACAGACAGTTGGCTGACTATAATTGTTGTGGTTGTCCTTTTGTTTCCCTGTGTTCGGGGTGATGTTTGTGTCGATAGGAGACAGACAGTGGTTGACTATAATTGTAGTTGTTTTCCTCTTATTTCCCTGTGTTCGGGATGACGTTGGTCTCGATAGGAGACAGACAGTGGGTTATTATAATTGTTGTTGTTGTCCTCTTGTTTCCCTGTGTGTTCAGGGTGAGGTTGGTCTCCATAGGAGACAGACAGTGGGTTGACTATAATTGTTGTTGTTGTCCTCTTGAATCCCTGTGTTCGGTATGACGTTGGTCTCGATAGGAGACAGGCAGTGGGCTGACTATAATTGTTGTGGTTTTCCTTTTGTTTCCCTGTGTTCGGGGTGACGTTGTTTTCGATAGGAGACAGACAGTGGGCTGACAATCAATGTTGTTGTTGTCCTCTTGTTTCCCTGTGTTTGGGGTGAGGTTGGCGTCGATAGGAGACAGACACTGGTTTGACTAAAATTGTTTTCCTGTGTGTTCAGGGCGAGGTTGATCTCGATAGGAGATAGACAGTGGGCTGACTGTAATTTTTGTTGTTGTCCTCTTGTTTCCCAGTGTGTCCGTGGTGACGTTGGTCTCGATAGGAGACAGAGAGTGAGCTGACTATAATTGTAGTTGTTGTCCTCTTGTTTCCCTGTGTGTTCGGGGTGATGTTGGTTTCGAGTGGGCGGACTCTAAATGTTGTTGTTGTCCTCTTGTTTCCCTATGATTGGGGTGAGGTTGGCGTCGATAGGAGTAGACAGTGGGCTGACTGTAATTGTTGTTGTTGTCCTCTTGTTTCCCTGTGTGTTCGGGGTGACGTTGGTCTCGATAGGAGACAGACAGTGGGCTGACAATAAATGTTGTTGTTGTCCTCTTGTTTCCGTGTGTTCGGGATGACGGTGGTCTCGATAGGAGACAGACAGAGGGATGACTACAATTGTTGTTTATATCCTCTTATTTCCATGTGTATTCGGGTGATGTTGTTGTCGATAGGAGACAGACAGTGGTTGACTATAATTGTTGTTGTTTTCCTCTTGTTTCCCTGTGTTCGGGACGACGTTGGTCTCGATAGGAGACAGACAGAGGGCTGAATATAATTGTTGTGGTTGTCCTCTTGTTTCCCAGTGTTCGGGGTGACGTTGGTTTCGATAGGAGACAGGCAGTGGGTTGATTAAAATTGATTCCCTATGTGTTCGGGGTGACGTTGGTCTCGATAGGAGACAGACAATGGGCTGACTATAATTGTTGTTGTCCTCTTGTTTCCCTGTGTTCGGGGTGAGGATACGAGACACACACTAGCTTGAGTATATGTGATGTTTTTTCCCTGTGTGTTCAGGGTGAGGTTGGTCTCGATAGGTGACAGACAGTGGGTTGACTATAATTGTTGTTGTTGTCCTCTTGTTTCCCTGTGTGTTCAGGGTGAGGTTGGTCTCGATAGGAGACAGACAGTGGGTTAACTATAATTGATGTTGTTGTCCTCTTGAATCCCTGTGTTCGGGATGACGTTGGTCTCGATAGGAGACAGGCAGTGGGCTGACTATAATTGTTGTGATTGTCCTTTTGTTTCCTTGTGTTCGGGGTGACGTTGGTTTCGATAGGAGACAGGCAGTGGGCTGACTATCAATGTTGTTGTTGGCCTCTTGTTTCCCTGTGTTTGGGGTGAGTTTGGCGTCGATAGGAGACAGACAGTGGTTTGACTAAAATTGTTTCCCTCTGTGTTCGGAGTGAGATTGATCTCGATAGGAGACAGACACTGGGTTGACTATAAGTGTTGTTGTTGTCCTCTTGTTTCCCTTTGTTCTCGGTGACGTTGGTTTCGATAGGGGACAGGCACTGGGCTGACTATAATTGTTGTTGTCGTCCTCTTGTTTCCCTGTGTGTTCGGGGTGAGTTTGGTCTCGGTAGGAGGAATATGGTGGGCAGACTATAATTGTTGTTGTTTTCCTCTTGTTTCCCAATGTGTACGGGGTGAGGTTGGTCTCGATAGTAGGCAGATGGTTGGCTGACTATAATTGTTGTGGTTGTCCTCTTGTCTCCCTGTGTTTTCGGGGTGAGGTTGGTCTCGATAGTAGGCATATGGTGGGCAGAATATAAATGTTGTTGTTGTCCTCTTGTTTCCCTGTGTGTTCGGGGTGACGTTGGTCTCGATTGGAGACATACAGTGAGCTGACTATAATTGTTGTTGTTGTCCTCTTGTTTCCCTGTGTGTTCGGGGTGATGTTGGTTTCGATAGGAGACAGACAGTGGGCTGACTATAATTGTTGTTGTTGTCCTCTTGTTTCGCTGTGTTCGGGATGAGATTGTTCTCGACAGGAGACAGACAGTTTGTTGACTATAATTGTTGTGGTTGTCCTCTTGTTTCCCTGTGTGTTCGGGATGAGGTTGATCTCGATAGTAGGCAGATGGTGGGCTGACTATAATTGTTGTTGTTGTCCTCTTGTTTCCTTGTGTGTTCGGTGTGAGGTTGGTCTCGATAGGAGACAGACAGTGGGCTGACTATAACTGTTGTTGTTGTCCTCTTGTTTCCCTGTGTTCGGGGTGAGATTGTTCTCGATAGGAGATAGACAGATGGATGACTATAATTGTTGTGGTTGTCCTCCTGTTTGCCTGTGAGTTCGGGGTGAGGTTGGTCTCGATAAGAGACAGACAGTGAGCTGATTATAATTGTTGTTGTTGTCCTCTTATTTCCCTGTGTGATCGGGGTGATGTTGGTTTCGATAGGAGACAGACAGTGGGCTGACTATAATTGCTGTTGTTGTCTTCTTGTTTCCCTGTGTGTTCGGGGTGAGATTGTTCTAGATAGGAGGCAGATGGTGGGCTGATTATAATTGTTGTTGTTGTCCTCTTTTTTCCCTGTCTGTTCGGGGTGAGGTTGGTCTCGATAGGAGGCAGATGGTGGGCTGACTATAATTGTTTTTGTTGTCCTCTTGTTTCCCTGTGTGTTCCGGGTGAGTTTGGTCTCGGTAGGAGGCATATGGTGGGCAGACTATAATTGTTGTTGTTGTCCTCTTGTTTCCCAATGTGTTCGTGGTGAGGTTGGTCTCGACAGGAGACAGACAGTTGGCTGACTATAATTGTTGTGGTTGTCCTTTTGTTTCCCTGTGTTCGGGGTGATGTTTGTGTCGATAGGAGACAGACAGTGGTTGACTATAATTGTAGTTGTTTTCCTCTTATTTCCCTGTGTTCGGGATGACGTTGGTCTCGATAGGAGACAGACAGTGGGTTATTATAATTGTTGTTGTTGTCCTCTTGTTTCCCTGTGTGTTCAGGGTGAGGTTGGTCTCCATAGGAGACAGACAGTGGGTTGACTATAATTGTTGTTGTTGTCCTCTTGAATCCCTGTGTTCGGTATGACGTTGGTCTCGATAGGAGACAGGCAGTGGGCTGACTATAATTGTTGTGGTTTTCCTTTTGTTTCCCTGTGTTCGGGGTGACGTTGTTTTCGATAGGAGACAGACAGTGGGCTGACAATCAATGTTGTTGTTGTCCTCTTGTTTCCCTGTGTTTGGGGTGAGGTTGGCGTCGATAGGAGACAGACACTGGTTTGACTAAAATTGTTTTCCTGTGTGTTCAGGGCGAGGTTGATCTCGATAGGAGATAGACAGTGGGCTGACTGTAATTTTTGTTGTTGTCCTCTTGTTTCCCAGTGTGTCCGTGGTGACGTTGGTCTCGATAGGAGACAGAGAGTGAGCTGACTATAATTGTAGTTGTTGTCCTCTTGTTTCCCTGTGTGTTCGGGGTGATGTTGGTTTCGAGTGGGCGGACTCTAAATGTTGTTGTTGTCCTCTTGTTTCCCTATGATTGGGGTGAGGTTGGCGTCGATAGGAGTAGACAGTGGGCTGACTGTAATTGTTGTTGTTGTCCTCTTGTTTCCCTGTGTGTTCGGGGTGACGTTGGTCTCGATAGGAGACAGACAGTGGGCTGACAATAAATGTTGTTGTTGTCCTCTTGTTTCCGTGTGTTCGGGATGACGGTGGTCTCGATAGGAGACAGACAGAGGGATGACTACAATTGTTGTTTATATCCTCTTATTTCCATGTGTATTCGGGTGATGTTGTTGTCGATAGGAGACAGACAGTGGTTGACTATAATTGTTGTTGTTTTCCTCTTGTTTCCCTGTGTTCGGGACGACGTTGGTCTCGATAGGAGACAGACAGAGGGCTGAATATAATTGTTGTGGTTGTCCTCTTGTTTCCCAGTGTTCGGGGTGACGTTGGTTTCGATAGGAGACAGGCAGTGGGTTGATTAAAATTGATTCCCTATGTGTTCGGGGTGACGTTGGTCTCGATAGGAGACAGACAATGGGCTGACTATAATTGTTGTTGTCCTCTTGTTTCCCTGTGTTCGGGGTGAGGATACGAGACACACACTAGCTTGAGTATATGTGATGTTTTTTCCCTGTGTGTTCAGGGTGAGGTTGGTCTCGATAGGTGACAGACAGTGGGTTGACTATAATTGTTGTTGTTGTCCTCTTGTTTCCCTGTGTGTTCAGGGTGAGGTTGGTCTCGATAGGAGACAGACAGTGGGTTAACTATAATTGATGTTGTTGTCCTCTTGAATCCCTGTGTTCGGGATGACGTTGGTCTCGATAGGAGACAGGCAGTGGGCTGACTATAATTGTTGTGATTGTCCTTTTGTTTCCTTGTGTTCGGGGTGACGTTGGTTTCGATAGGAGACAGGCAGTGGGCTGACTATCAATGTTGTTGTTGGCCTCTTGTTTCCCTGTGTTTGGGGTGAGTTTGGCGTCGATAGGAGACAGACAGTGGTTTGACTAAAATTGTTTCCCTCTGTGTTCGGAGTGAGATTGATCTCGATAGGAGACAGACACTGGGTTGACTATAAGTGTTGTTGTTGTCCTCTTGTTTCCCTTTGTTCTCGGTGACGTTGGTTTCGATAGGGGACAGGCACTGGGCTGACTATAATTGTTGTTGTCGTCCTCTTGTTTCCCTGTGTGTTCGGGGTGAGTTTGGTCTCGGTAGGAGGAATATGGTGGGCAGACTATAATTGTTGTTGTTTTCCTCTTGTTTCCCAATGTGTACGGGGTGAGGTTGGTCTCGATAGTAGGCAGATGGTTGGCTGACTATAATTGTTGTGGTTGTCCTCTTGTCTCCCTGTGTTTTCGGGGTGAGGTTGATCTTGATAGTAGGCATATGGTGGGCTGAATATAAATGTTGTTGTTGTCCTCTTGTTTCCCTGTGTGTTCGGGGTGACGTTGGTCTCGATTGGAGACATACAGTGAGCTGACTATAATTGTTGTTGTTGTCCTCTTGTTTCCCTGTGTGTTCGGGGTGATGTTGGTTTCGATAGGAGACAGACAGTGGGCTGACTATAATTGTTGTTGTTGTCCTCTTGTTTCGCTGTGTTCGGGATGAGATTGTTCTCGTCAGGAGACAGACAGTTTGTTGACTATAATTGTTGTGGTTGTCCTCTTGTTTCCCTGTGTGTTCGGGATGAGGTTGATCTCGATAGTAGGCAGATGGTGGGCTGACTATAATTGTTGTTGTTGTCCTCTTGTTTCCTTGTGTGTTCGGTGTGAGGTTGGTCTCGATAGGAGACAGACAGTGGGCTGACTATAACTGTTGTTGTTGTCCTCTTGTTTCCCTGTGTTCGGGGTGAGATTGTTCTCGATAGGAGATAGACAGATGGATGACTATTATTGTTGTGGTTGTCCTCTTGTTTGCCTGTGAGTTCGGGGTGAGGTTGGTCTCGATAAGAGACAGACAGTGAGCTGATTATAATTGTTGTTGTTGTCCTCTTATTTCCCTGTGTGATCGGGGTGATGTTGGTTTCGATAGGAGACAGACAGTGGGCTGACTATAATTGCTGTTGTTGTCTTCTTGTTTCCCTGTGTGTTCCGGGTGAGATTGTTCTAGATAGGAGGCAGATGGTGGGCTGATTATAATTGTTGTTGTTGTCCTCTTTTTTCCCTGTCTGTTCGGGGTGAGGTTGGTCTCGATAGGAGGCAGATGGTGGGCTGACTATAATTGTTTTTGTTGTCCTCTTGTTTCCCTGTGTGTTCGGGGTGAGTTTGGTCTCGGTAGGAGGCATATGGTGGGCAGACTATAATTGTTGTTGTTGTCCTCTTGTTTCCCAATGTGTTCGGGGTGAGGTTGGTCTCGATAGTAGGCAGATGGTTGGCTGACTATAATTGTTGTGGTTGTCCTCTTGTCTCCCTGTGTTTTCGGGGTGAGGTTGGTCTCGATAGTAGGCATATGGTGGGCTGACTATAAGTGTTGTTGTTGTCCTCTTGTTTCCCTGTGTGTTCGGGGTGACGTTGGTCTCGATAGGAGACAGACAGTGAGCTGATTATAATTGTTGTTGTTGTCCTCTTGTTTCCCTGTGTGTTCGGGGTGATGTTGGTTTCGATAGGAGACAGACAGTGGGCTGACTATAATTGTTGTTGTTGTCCTCTTGTTTCGCTGTGTTCGGGATGAGATTATTCTCGATAGGAGACAGACAGTTTGTTGACTATAATTGTTGTGGTTGTCCTCTTGTTTCCCTGTGTGTTCGGGATGAGGTTGATCTCGATAGTAGGCAGATGGTGGGCTGACTATAATTGTTGTTGTTTTCCTCTTGCTTCCCTGTGTGTTCGGTGTGAGGTTGGTCTCGATAGGAGACAGACAGTGGGCTGACTATAACTGTTGTTGTTGTCCTCTTGTTTCCCTGTGTTCGGGGTGAGATTGTTCTCGATAGGAGACAGACAGATGGATGACTATAATTGTTGTGGTTGTCCTCTTGTTTGCCTGTGAGTTCGGGGTGAGGTTGGTCTCGATAAGAGACAGACAGTGAGCTGATTATAATTGTTGTTGTTGTCCTCTTATTTCCCTGTGTGATCGGGGTGATGTTGGTTTCGATAGGAGACAGACAGTGGGCTGACTATAATTGCTGTTGTTGTCTTCTTGTTTCCCTGTGTGTTCGGGGTGAGATTGTTCTAGATAGGAGGCAGATGGTGGGCTGATTATAATTGTTGTTGTTGTCCTCTTTTTTCCCTGTCTGTTCGGGGTGAGGTTGGTCTCGATAGGAGGCAGATGGTGGGCTGACTATAATTGTTTTTGTTGTCCTCTTGTTTCCCTGTGTGTTCGGTGTGAGGTTGGTCTCGATAGGAAACAGACAGTTAGCTGACTAAAATTGTTGTTGTTGTCCACTTGTTTCCCTGTGTGTTCGGGGTGCTGTTGGTTTCGATAGGAGACAGACAGTGGGCTGACTATAATTGTTGTTGTTGTGCTCTTGTTTCCCTGTGTTCGGGGTGAGATTATTCTCGATAGGAGACAGACAGTTGGTTGACTATAATTGTTGTGATTGTCCTCTTGTTTCCCTGTGTGTTCGGGGTGATGTTTTTCTCGATAAGAGACAGGCAGTGAGCTGATTATAATTGTTGTTGTAGTCCTCTTGTTTCCCTGTGTGTTCGGGGTGATGTTGGTTTCGATAGGAGACAGACAGTGGGCTGACTATAATTGTTGTTGTTGTCCTCTTGAATCCCTGTTTTCGGGATGACGTTGGTCTCGATAGGAGACAGGCAGTGGCTGACTATAATTGTTGTTATTGTCCTCTTGTTTCCCTGTATGTTCGCTGTGAGGTTGGTCTCGATAAGAGACAGACAGTTGGTTGATTATAATTGTTGTTGTTGTCCTCTTGTTTCCCTACGTTCGGGATGACGTTGGTCTCGATAGGAGACAGACAGAGGGCTGACTATAATTGTTGTTGATATCCTCTTGTTGCCCTGTGTGTTCCGCATGACGTTGGTCTCGATAGTAGACAGACAGAGGGTTGACTATAATTGTTGTTTATATCCTCTTGTTTCCCTGTGTTCGGGTGACGTTGGTCTCGATAGGAGACAGACAGTGGGTTGACTCTAAGTGTTGTTGTTGTACTCTTGTTTCCCTGTGTGTCCGGGGTGAAGTTGGTCTCGATAGGAGAGAGACAGTGGGTTGACTATAATTTTTGTTGTTGTCCTCTTGTTTCCCTGTGTGTTCGGGGTGAGTTTGGTCTCGACAGGAGACAGACAGTTGGCTGACTATAATTGTTGTGGTTGTCCTTTTGTTTCCCTGTGTTCGGGGTGATGTTTGTGTCGATAGGAGACAGACAGTGGTTGACTATAATTGTAGTTGTTTTCCTCTTATTTCCCTGTGTTCGGGATGACGTTGGTCTCGATAGGAGACAGACAGTGGGTTATTATAATTGTTGTTGTTGTCCTCTTGTTTCCCTGTGTGTTCAGGGTGAGGTTGGTCTCCATAGGAGACAGACAGTGGGTTGACTATAATTGTTGTTGTTGTCCTCTTGAATCCCTGTGTTCGGTGTGACGTTGGTCTCGATAGGAGACAGGCAGTGTGCTGACTATAATTGTTGTGGTTTTCCTTTTGTTTCCCTGTGTTCGGGGTGACGTTGTTTTCGATAGGAGACAGACAGTGGGCTGACAATCAATGTTGTTGTTGTCCTCTTGTTTCCCTGTGTTTGGGGTGAGGTTGGCGTCGATAGGAGACAGACACTGGTTTGACTAAAATTGTTTTCCTGTGTGTTCAGGGTGAGGTTGATCTCGGTAGGAGATAGACAGTGGGCTGACTGTAATTTTTGTTGTTGTCCTCTTGTTTCCCAGTGTGTCCGGGGTGACGTTGGTCTCGATAGGAGACAGAGAGTGAGCTGACTATAATTGTAGTTGTTGTCCTCTTGTTTCCCTGTGTGTTCGGGGTGATGTTGGTTTCGAGTGGGCGGACTCTAAATGTTGTTGTTGTCCTCTTGTTTCCCTATGATTGGGGTGAGGTTGGCGTCGATAGGAGTAGACAGTGGGCTGACTGTAATTGTTGTTGTTGTCCTCTTGTTTCCCTGTGTGTTCGGGGTGACGTTGGTCTCGATAGGAGACAGACAGTGGGCTGACAATAAATGTTGTTGTTGTCCTCTTGTTTCCCTGTGTTCGGGATGACGGTGGTCTCGATAGGAGACAGACAGAGGGATGACTACAATTGTTGTTTATATCCTCTTATTTCCATGTGTATTCGGGTGATGTTGTTGTCGATAGGAGACAGACAGTGGTTGACTATAACTGTTGTTGTTGTCCTCTTGTTTCCCTGTGTTCGGGGTGAGATTGTTCTCGATAGGAGATAGACAGATGGATGACTATAATTGTTGTGGTTGTCCTCTTGTTTGCCTGTGAGTTCGGGGTGAGGTTGGTCTCGATAAGAGACAGACAGTGAGCTGATTATAATTGTTGTTGTTGTCCTCTTATTTCCCTGTGTGATCGGGGTGATGTTGGTTTCGATAGGAGACAGACAGTGGGCTGACTATAATTGCTGTTGTTGTCTTCTTGTTTCCCTGTGTGTTCGGGGTGAGATTGTTCTAGATAGGAGGCAGATGGTGGGCTGATTATAATTGTTGTTGTTGTCCTCTTTTTTTCCTGTCTGTTCGGGGTGAGGTTGGTCTCGATAGGAGGCAGATGGTGGGCTGACTATAATTGTTTTTGTTGTCCTCTTGTTTCCCTGTGTGTTCGGGGTGAGTTTGGTCTCGGTAGGAGGCATATGGTGGGCAGACTATAATTGTTGTTGTTGTCCTCTTGTTTCCCAATGTGTTCGGGGTGAGGTTGGTCTCGATAGTAGGCAGATGGTTGGCTGACTATAATTGTTGTGGTTGTCCTCTTGTCTCCCTGTGTTTTCGGGGTGAGGTTGGTCTCGATAGTAGGCATATGGTGGGCTGACTATAAGTGTTGTTGTTGTTCTCTTGTTTCCCTGTGTGTTCGGGGTGACGTTGGTCTCGATAGGAGACAGACAGTGAGCTGACTATAATTGTTGTTGTTGTCCTCTTGTTTCCCTGTGTGTTCGGGGTGACGTTGGTCTCGATAGGAGACAGACAGTGAGCTGACTATAATTGTTGTTGTTGTCCTCTTGTTTCCCTGTGTGTTCGGGGTGATGTTGGTTTCGATAGGAGACAGACAGTGGGCTGACTATAATTGTTGTTGTTGTCCTCTTGTTTCGCTGTGTTCGGGATGAGATTATTCTCGATAGGAGACAGACAGTTTGTTGACTATAATTGTTGTGGTTGTCCTCTTGTTTCCCTGTGTGTTCGGGAAGAGGTTGATCTCGATAGTAGGCAGATGGTGGGCTGACTATAATTGTTGTTGTTTTCCTCTTGCTTCCCTGTGTGTTCGGTGTGAGGTTGGTCTCGATAGGAGACAGACAGTGGGCTGACTATAACTGTTGTTGTTGTCCTCTTGTTTCCCTGTGTTCGGGGTGAGATTGTTCTCGATAGGAGACAGACAGATGGATGACTATAATTGTTGTGGTTGTCCTCTTGTTTGCCTGTGAGTTCGGGGTGAGGTTGATCTCGATAAGAGACAGACAGTGAGCTGATTATAATTGTTGTTGTTGTCCTCTTATTTCCCTGTGTGATCGGGGTGATGTTGGTTTCGATAGGAGACAGACAGTGGGCTGACTATAATTGCTGTTGTTGTCTTCTTGTTTCCCTGTGTGTTCGGGGTGAGATTGTTCTAGATAGGAGGCAGATGGTGGGCTGATTATAATTGTTGTTGTTGTCCTCTTTTTCCCTGTCTGTTCGGGGTGAGGTTGGTCTCGATAGGAGGCAGATGGTGGGCTGACTATAATTGTTTTTGTTGTCCTCTTGTTTCCCTGTGTGTTCGGTGTGAGGTTGGTCTCGATAGGAAACAGACAGTGGCTGACTATAATTGTTGTTATTGTCCTCTTGTTTCCCTGTATGTTCGCTGTGAGGTTGGTCTCGATAAGAGACAGACAGTTGGTTGATTATAATTGTTGTTGTTGTCCTCTTGTTTCCCAGCGTTCGGGTTGACGTTGGTCTCGATAGGAGACAGACAGAGGGCTGACTATAATTGTTGTTGATATCCTCTTGTTGCCCTGTGTGTTCCGGATGACGTTTGTCTCGATAGGAGACAGACAGAGGGTTGACTATAATTGTTGTTTATATCCTCTTGTTTCCCTGTGTTCGGGTGACGTTGGTCTCGATAGGAGACAGACAGTGGGTTGACTCTAAGTGTTGTTGTTGTACTCTTGTTTCCCTGTGTGTCCGGGGTGAGGTTGGTCTCGATAGGAGAGAGACAGTGGGTTGACTATAATTTTTGTTGTTGTCCTCTTGTTTCCCTGTGTGTTCGGGGTGAGTTTGGTCTCGACAGGAGAGAGACAGTTGGCTGACTATAATTGTTGTGGTTGTTCTTTTGTTTCCCTGTGTTCGGGGTGACGTTGGTCTCGATAGGAGACAGACAGTGGTTGACTATAATTGTTGTTGTTTTCCTCTTATTTCCCTGTGTTCGGGATGACGTTGGTCTCGATAGGAGACAGACAGAGGGCTGAATATAATTGTTGTGGTTGTCCTCTTGTTTCCCAGTGTTCAGGGTGAGGTTGGTCTCCATAGGAGACAGGCAGTGGGTTGACTATAATTGTTGTTGTTGTCCTCTTGAATCCCTGTGTTCGGTATGACGTTGGTCTCGATAGGAGACATGCAGTGGGCTGACTATAATTGTTGTGGTTTTCCTTTTGTTTCCCTGTGTTCGGGGTGACTTTGGTTTCGATAGGAGACAGACAGTGGGCTGACTATCAATGTTGTTGTTGTCCTCTTGTTTCCCTGTGTTTGGGGTGATGTTGGCGTCGATAGGAGACAGACAGTGGTTTGACTAAAATTGTTTTCCTGTGTGTTCAGGGTGAGGTTGATCTCGATAGGAGATAGACAGTGGGCTGACTGTAATTGTTGTTGTTGTCCTCTTGTTTCCCAGTGTGTCCGGGGTGACGTTGGTCTCGATAGGAGACAGAGAGTGAGCTGACTATAATTGTAGTTGTTGTCCTCTTGTTTCCCTGTGTGTTCGGGGTGATGTTGGTTTCGAGTGGGCGGACTCTAAATGTTGTTGTTGTCCTCTTGTTTCCCTATGATTGGGGTGAGGTTGGCGTCGATAGGAGTAGACAGTGGGCTGACTGTAATTGTTGTTGTTGTCCTCTTGTTTCCCTGTGTGTTCGGGGTGACGTTGGTCTCGATAGGAGACAGACAGTGGGCTGACAATAAATGTTGTTGTTGTCCTCTTGTTTCCCTGTGTTCGGGATGACGGTGGTCTCGATAGGAGACAGACAGAGGGATGACTACAATTGTTGTTTTATCCTCTTATTTCCATGTATATCGGGTGATGTTGGTTGTCGATAGGAGACAGACAGTGGTTGACTATAATTGTTGTTGTTTTCCTCTTGTTTCCCTGTGTTCGGGATGACGTTGGTCTCGATAGGAGACAGACAGAGGGCTGAATATAATTGTTGTGGTTGTCCTCTTGTTTCCCAGTGTTCGGGGTGACGTTGGTTTCGATAGGAGACAGGCAGTGGGTTGATTAAAATTGATTCCCTGTGTGTTCGGGGTGATGTTGGTCTCGATAGGAGACAGACAGTGGGCTGACTATAATTGTTGTTGTCCTCTTGTTTCCCTGTGTTCGGGGTGAGGATACGAGACACACACTAGCTTGAGTATATGTGATGTTGTTGTCCTCTTGTTTCCCTGTGTGTTCAGGGTGAGGTTGGTCTCGACAGGTGACAGACAGTGGGTTGACTATAATTGTTGTTGTTGTCCTCTTGTTTCGCTGTGTGTTCAGGGTGAGGTTGGTCTCGATAGGAGACAGACAGTGGGTTAACTATAATTGATGTTGTTGTCCTCTTGAATCCCTGTGTTCGGGATGACGTTGGTCTCGATAGGAGACAGGCAGTGGGCTGACTATAATTGTTGTTTATATCCTCTTGTTTCCCTGTGTTCGGGTGACGTTGGTCTCGATAGGAGACAGACAGTGGGTTGACTCTAAGTGTTGTTGTTGTACTCTTGTTTCCCTGTGTGTCCGGGGTGAGGTTGGTCTCGATAGGAGAGAGACAGTGGGTTGACTATAATTTTTGTTGTTGTCCTCTTGTTTCCCTGTGTGTTCGGGGTGAGTTTGGTCTCGACAGGAGACAGACAGTTGGCTGACTATAATTGTTGTGGTTGTCCTTTTGTTTCCCTGTGTTCGGGGTGATGTTTGTGTCGATAGGAGACAGACAGTGGTTGACTATAATTGTAGTTGTTTTCCTCTTATTTCCCTGTGTTCGGGATGACGTTGGTCTCGATAGGAGACAGACAGTGGGTTGACTATAATTGTTGTTGTTGTCCTCTTGAATCCCTGTGTTCGGTATGACGTTGGTCTCGATAGGAGACAGGCAGTGGGCTGACTATAATTGTTGTGGTTTTCCTTTTGTTTCCCTGTGTTCGGGGTGACGTTGTTTTCGATAGGAGACAGACAGTGGGCTGACAATCAATGTTGTTGTTGTCCTCTTGTTTCCCTGTGTTTGGGGTGAGGTTGGCGTCGATAGGAGACAGACACTGGTTTGACTAAAATTGTTTTCCTGTGTGTTCAGGGTGAGGTTGATCTCGGTAGGAGATAGACAGTGGGCTGACTGTAATTTTTGTTGTTGTCCTCTTGTTTCCCAGTGTGTCCGGGGTGACGTTGGTCTCGATAGGAGACAGAGAGTGAGCTGACTATAATTGTAGTTGTTGTCCTCTTGTTTCCCTGTGTGTTCGGGGTGATGTTGGTTTCGAGTGGGCGGACTCTAAATGTTGTTGTTGTCCTCTTGTTTCCCTATGATTGGGGTGAGGTTGGCGTCGATAGGAGTAGACAGTGGGCTGACTGTAATTGTTGTTGTCCTCTTGTTTCCCTGTGTGTTCGGGGTGACGTTGGTCTCGATAGGAGACAGACAGTGGGCTGACAATAAATGTTGTTGTTGTCCTCTTGTTTCCCTGTGTTCGGGATGACGGTGGTCTCGATAGGAGACAGACAGAGGGATGACTACAATTGTTGTTTATATCCTCTTATTTCCATGTGTATTCGGGTGATGTTGTTGTCGATAGGAGACAGACAGTGGTTGACTATAATTGTTGTTGTTTTCCTCTTGTTTCCCTGTGTTCGGGATGACGTTGGTCTCGATAGGAGACAGACAGAGGGCTGAATATAATTGTTGTGGTTGTCCTCTTGTTTCCCAGTGTTCGGGGTGACGTTGGTTTCGATAGGAGACAGGCAGTGGGTTGATTAAAATTGATTCCCTATGTGTTCGGGGTGATGTTGGTCTCGATAGGAGACAGACAATGGGTTGACTATAATTGTTGTTGTCCTCTTGTTTCCCTGTGTTCGGGGTGAGGATACGAGACACACACTAGCTTGAGTATATGTGATGTTGTTTCCCTGTGTGTTCAGGGTGAGGTTGGTCTCGATAGGTGACAGACAGTGGGTTGACTATAATTGTTGTTGTTGTCCTCTTGTTTCGCTGTGTGTTCAGGGTGAGGTTGGTCTCGATAGGAGACAGACAGTGGGTTAACTATAATTGATGTTGTTGTCCTCTTGAATCCCTGTGTTCGGGATGACGTTGGTCTCGATAGGAGACAGGCAGTGGGCTGACTATAATTGTGGTGATTGTCCTTTTGTTTCCCTGTGTTCGGGGTGACGTTGGTTTCGATAGGAGACAGGCAGTGGGCTGACTATCAATGTTGTTGTTGGCCTCTTGTTTCCCTGTGTTTGGGGTGAGTTTGGCGTCGATAGGAGACAGACAGTGGTTTGACTAAAATTGTTTCCCTCTGTGTTCGGAGTGAGATTGATCTCGATAGGAGACAGACACTGGGTTGACTATAAGTGTTGTTGTTGTCCTCTTGTTTCCCTTTGTTCTGGGTGACGTTGGTTTCGATAGGGGACAGGCACTGGGCTGACTATAATTGTTGTTGTCGTCCTCTTGTTTCTCTGTGTGTTCGGGGTGAGTTTGGTCTCGGTAGGAGGAATATGGTGGGCAGACTATAATTGTTGTTGTTGTCCTCTTGTTTCCCAATGTGTACGGGGTGAGGTTGGTCTCGATAGTAGGCAGATGGTTGGCTGACTATAATTGTTGTGGTTGTCCTCTTGTCTCCCTGTGTTTTCGGGGTGAGGTTGGTCTCGATAGTAGGCATATGGTGGGCTGAATATAAATGTTGTTGTTGTCCTCTTGTTTCCCTGTGTGTTCGGGGTGACGTTGGTCTCGTTAGGAGACATACAGTGAGCTGACTATAATTGTTGTTGTTGTCCTCTTGTTTCCCTGTGTGTTCGGGGTGATGTTGGTTTCGATAGGAGACAGACAGTGGGCTGACTATAATTGTTGTTGTTGTCCTCTTGTTTCGCTGTGTTCGGGATGAGATTGTTCTCGACAGGAGACAGACAGTTTGTTGACTATAATTGTTGTGGTTGTCCTCTTGTTTCCCTGTGTGTTCGGGATGAGGTTGATCTCGATAGTAGGCAGATGGTGGGCTGACTATAATTGTTGTTGTTGTCCTCTTGTTTCCTTGTGTGTTCGGTGTGAGGTTGGTCTCGATAGGAGACAGATAGTGGGCTGACTATAACTGTTGTTGTTGTCCTCTTGTTTCCCTGTGTTCGGGGTGAGATTGTTCTCGATAGGAGATAGACAGATGGATGACTATAATTGTTGTGGTTGTCCTCCTGTTTGCCTGTGAGTTCGGGGTGAGGTTGGTCTCGATAAGAGACAGACAGTGAGCTGATTATAATTGTTGTTGTTGTCCTCTTATTTCCCTGTGTGATCGGGGTGATGTTGGTTTCGATAGGAGACAGACAGTGGGCTGACTATAATTGCTGTTGTTGTCTTCTTGTTTCCCTGTGTGTTCGGGGTGAGATTGTTCTAGATAGGAGGCAGATGGTGGGCTGATTATAATTGTTGTTGTTGTCCTCTTTTTTCCCTGTCTGTTCGGGGTGAGGTTGGTCTCGATAGGAGGCAGATGGTGGGCTGACTATAATTGTTTTTGTTGTCCTCTTGTTTCCCTGTGTGTTCGGTGTGAGGTTGGTCTCGATAGGAGACAGACAGTTAGCTGACTATAATTGTTGTTGTTGTGCTCTTGTTTCCCTGTGTTCGGGGTGAGATTATTCTCGATAGGAGACAGACAGTTGGTTGACTATAATTGTTGTGATTGTCCTCTTGTTTCCCTGTGTGTTCGGGGTGATGTTTTTCTCGATAAGAGACAGGCAGTGAGCTGACTATAATTGTTGTTGTAGTCCTCTTGTTTCCCTGTGTGTTCGGGGTGATGTTGGTTTCGATAGGAGACAGACAGTGGGCTGACTATAATTGTTGTTGTTGTCCTCTTGAATCCCTGTTTTCGGGATGACGTTGGTCTCGATAGGAAACAGACAGTGGCTGACTATAATTGTTGTTATTGTCCTCTTGTTTCCCTGTATGTTCGCTGTGAGGTTGGTCTCGATAAGAGACAGACAGTTGGTTGATTATAATTGTTGTTGTTGTCCTCTTGTTTCCCTACGTTCGGGATGACGTTGGTCTCGATAGGAGACAGACAGAGGGCTGACTATAATTGTTGTTGATATCCTCTTGTTGCCCTGTGTGTTCCGCATGACGTTGGTCTCGATAGGAGACAGACAGAGGGTTGACTATAATTGTTGTTTATATCCTCTTGTTTCCCTGTGTTCGGGTGACGTTGGTCTCGATAGGAGACAGACAGTGGGTTGACTCTAAGTGTTGTTGTTGTACTCTTGTTTCCCTGTGTGTCCGGGGTGAGGTTGGTCTCGATAGGAGAGAGACAGTGGGTTGACTATAATTTTTGTTGTTGTCCTCTTGTTTCCCTGTGTGTTCGGGGTGAGTTTGGTCTCGACAGGAGACAGACAGTTGGCTGACTATAATTGTTGTGGTTGTCCTTTTGTTTCCCTGTGTTCGGGGTGATGTTTGTGTCGATAGGAGACAGACAGTGGTTGACTATAATTGTAGTTGTTTTCCTCTTATTTCCCTGTGTTCGGGATGACGTTGGTCTCGATAGGAGACAGACAGTGGGTTATTATAATTGTTGTTGTTGTCCTCTTGTTTCCCTGTGTGTTCAGGGTGAGGTTGGTCTCCATAGGAGACAGACAGTGGGTTGACTATAATTGTTGTTGTTGTCCTCTTGAATCCCTGTGTTCGGTATGACGTTGGTCTCGATAGGAGACAGGCAGTGGGCTGACTATAATTGTTGTGGTTTTCCTTTTGTTTCCCTGTGTTCGGGGTGACGTTGTTTTCGATAGGAGACAGACAGTGGGCTGACAATCAATGTTGTTGTTGTCCTCTTGTTTCCCTGTGTTTGGGGTGAGGTTGGCGTCGATAGGAGACAGACACTGGTTTGACTAAAATTGTTTTCCTGTGTGTTCAGGGTGAGGTTGATCTCGATAGGAGATAGACAGTGGGCTGACTGTAATTTTTGTTGTTGTCCTCTTGTTTCCCAGTGTGTCCGGGGTGACGTTGGTCTCGATAGGAGACAGAGAGTGAGCTGACTATAATTGTAGTTGTTGTCCTCTTGTTTCCCTGTGTGTTCGGGGTGATGTTGGTTTCGAGTGGGCGGACTCTAAATGTTGTTGTTGTCCTCTTGTTTCCCTATGATTGGGGTGAGGTTGGCGTCGATAGGAGTAGACAGTGGGCTGACTGTAATTGTTGTTGTTGTCCTCTTGTTTCCCTGTGTGTTCGGGGTGACGTTGGTCTCGATAGGAGACAGACAGTGGGCTGACAATAAATGTTGTTGTTGTCCTCTTGTTTCCCTGTGTTCGGGATGACGGTGGTCTCGATAGGAGACAGACAGAGGGATGACTACAATTGTTGTTTATATCCTCTTATTTCCATGTGTATTCGGGTGATGTTGTTGTCGATAGGAGACAGACAGTGGTTGACTATAATTGTTGTTGTTTTCCTCTTGTTTCCCTGTGTTCGGGATGACGTTGGTCTCGATAGGAGACAGACAGAGGGCTGAATATAATTGTTGTGGTTGTCCTCTTGTTTCCCAGTGTTCGGGGTGACGTTGGTTTCGATAGGAGACAGGCAGTGGGTTGATTAAAATTGATTCCCTATGTGTTCGGGGTGATGTTGGTCTCGATAGGAGACAGACAATGGGCTGACTATAATTGTTGTTGTCCTCTTGTTTCCCTGTGTTCGGGGTGAGGATACGAGACACACACTAGCTTGAGTATATGTGATGTTGTTTCCCTGTGTGTTCAGGGTGAGGTTGGTCTCGATAGGTGACAGACAGTGGGTTGACTATAATTGTTGTTGTTGTCCTCTTGTTTCGCTGTGTGTTCAGGGTGAGGTTGGTCTCGATAGGAGACAGACAGTGGGTTAACTATAATTGATGTTGTTGTCCTCTTGAATCCCTGTGTTCGGGATGACGTTGGTCTCGATAGGAGACAGGCAGTGGGCTGACTATAATTGTTGTGATTGTCCTTTTGTTTCCCTGTGTTCGGGGTGACGTTGGTTTCGATAGGAGACAGGCAGTGGGCTGACTATCAATGTTGTTGTTGGCCTCTTGTTTCCCTGTGTTTGGGGTGAGTTTGGCGTCGATAGGAGACAGACAGTGGTTTGACTAAAATTGTTTCCCTCTGTGTTCGGAGTGAGATTGATCTCGATAGGAGACAGACACTGGGTTGACTATAAGTGTTGTTGTTGTCCTCTTGTTTCCCTTTGTTCTGGGTGACGTTGGTTTCGATAGGGGACAGGCACTGGGCTGACTATAATTGTTGTTGTCGTCCTCTTGTTTCCCTGTGTGTTCGGGGTGAGTTTGGTCTCGGTAGGAGGAATATGGTGGGCAGACTATAATTGTTGTTGTTGTCCTCTTGTTTCCCAATGTGTACGGGGTGAGGTTGGTCTCGATAGTAGGCAGATGGTTGGCTGACTATAATTGTTGTGGTTGTCCTCTTGTCTCCCTGTGTTTTCGGGGTGAGGTTGGTCTCGATAGTAGGCATATGGTGGGCTGAATATAAATGTTGTTGTTGTCCTCTTGTTTCCCTGTGTGTTCGGGGTGACGTTGGTCTCGTTAGGAGACATACAGTGAGCTGACTATAATTGTTGTTGTTGTCCTCTTGTTTCCCTGTGTGTTCGGGGTGATGTTGGTTTCGATAGGAGACAGACAGTGGGCTGACTATAATTGTTGTTGTTGTCCTCTTGTTTCGCTGTGTGTTCGGGATGAGATTGTTCTCGTCAGGAGACAGACAGTTTGTTGACTATAATTGTTGTGGTTGTCCTCTTGTTTCCCTGTGTGTTCGGGATGAGGTTGATCTCGATAGTAGGCAGATGGTGGGCTGACTATAATTGTTGTTGTTGTCCTCTTGTTTCCTTGTGTGTTCGGTGTGAGGTTGGTCTCGATAGGAGACAGACAGTGGGCTGACTATAACTGTTGTTGTTGTCCTCTTGTTTCCCTGTGTTCGGGGTGAGATTGTTCTCGATAGGAGATAGACAGATGGATGACTATAATTGTTGTGGTTGTCCTCCTGTTTGCCTGTGAGTTCGGGGTGAGGTTGGTCTCGATAAGAGACAGACAGTGAGCTGATTACAATTGTTGTTGTTGTCCTCTTATTTCCCTGTGTGATCGGGGTGATGTTGGTTTCGATAGGAGACAGACAGTGGGCTGACTATAATTGCTGTTGTTGTCTTCTTGTTTCCCTGTGTGTTCGGGGTGAGATTGTTCTAGATAGGAGGCAGATGGTGGGCTGATTATAATTGTTGTTGTTGTCCTCTTTTTTCCCTGTCTGTTCGGGGTGAGGTTGGTCTCGATAGGAGGCAGATGGAGGGCTGACTATAATTGTTTTTGTTGTCCTCTTGTTTCCCTGTGTGTTCGGTGTGAGGTTGGTCTCGATAGGAGACAGACAGTTAGCTGACTAAAATTGTTGTTGTTGTCCACTTGTTTCCCTGTGTGTTCGGGGTGCTGTTGGTTTCGATAGGAGACAGACAGTGGGCTGACTATAATTGTTGTTGTTGTGCTCTTGTTTCCCTGTGTTCGGGGTGAGATTATTCTCGAAAGGAGACAGACAGTTGGTTGACTATAATTGTTGTGATTGTCATCTTGTTTCCCTGTGTGTTCGGGGTGATGTTTTTGTCGATAAGAGAGAGGCAGTGAGCTGACTATAATTGTTGTTGTAGTCCTCTTGTTTCCCTGTGTGTTCGGGGTGATGTTGGTTTCGATAGGAGACAGACAGTGGGCTGACTATAATTGTTGTTGTTGTCCTCTTGTATCCCTGTTTTCGGGATGACGTTGGTCTCGATAGGAAACAGACAGTGGCTGACTATAATTGTTGTTATTGTCCTCTTGTTTCCCTGTATGTTCGCTGTGAGGTTGGTCTCGATAAGAGACAGACAGTTGGTTGATTATAATTGTTGTTGTTGTCCTCTTGTTACCCTACGTTCGGGATGACGTTGGTCTCGATAGGAGACAGACAGAGGGCTGACTATAATTGTTGTTGATATCCTCTTGTTGCCCTGTGTGTTCGGGATGTCGTTGGTCTCGATAGGAGACAGACAGAGGGTTGACTATAATTGTTGTTTATATCATCTTGTTTCCCTGTGTTCGGGTGACGTTGGTCTCGATAGGAGACAGACAGTGGGTTGACTCTAAGTGTTGTTGTTGTACTCTTGTTTCCCTGTGTGTCCGGGGTGAGGTTGGTCTCGATAGGAGAGAGACAGTGGGTTGACTATAATTTTTTTTTTTTTCCTCTTGTTTGCCTGTGAGTTCGGGGCGAGGTTGGTCTCGATAAGAGACAGACAGTGAGCTGATTATAATTGTTGTTGTTGTCCTCTTATTTCCCTGTGTGATCGGGGTGATGTTGGTTTCGATAGGAGACAGACAGTGGGCTGACTATAATTGCTGTTGTTGTCTTCTTGTTTCCCTGTGTGTTCCGGGTGAGATTGTTCTAGATAGGAGGCAGATGGTGGGCTGATTATAATTGTTGTTGTTGTCCTCTTTTTTCCCTGTCTGTTCGGGGTGAGGTTGGTCTCGATAGGAGGCAGATGGTGGGCTGACTATAATTGTTTTTGTTGTCCTCTTGTTTCCCTGTGTGTTCGGTGTGAGGTTGGTCTCGATAGGAGATAGACAGTTAGCTGACTAAAATTGTTGTTGTTGTCCACCTGTTTCCCTGTGTGTTCGGGGTGCTGTTGGATTCGATAGGAGACAGACAGTGGGCTGACTATAATTGTTGTTGTTGTGCTCTTGTTTCCCTGTGTTCGGGGTGAGATTATTCTCGATAGGAGACAGACAGTTGGTTGACTATAATTGTTGTGATTGTCCTCTTGTTTCCCTGTGTGTTCGGGGTGAGGTTTTTCTCGATAAGAGACAGGCAGTGAGCTGACTATAATTGTTGTTGTAGTCCTCTTGTTTCCCTGTGTGTTCGGGGTGATGTTGGTTTCGATAGGAGACAGACAGTGGGCTGACTATAATTGTTGTTGTTGTCCTCTTGAATCCCTGTTTTCGGGATTACGTTGGTCTCGATAGGAAACAGACAGTGGCTGACTATAATTGTTGTTATTGTCCTCTTGTTTCCCTGTATGTTCGCTGTGAGGTTGGTCTCGATAAGAGACAGACAGTTGGTTGATTATAATTGTTGTTGTTGTCCTCTTGTTACCCTACGTTCGGGATGACGTTGGTCTCGATAGGAGACAGACAGAGGGCTGACTATAATTGTTGTTGATATCCTCTTGTTGCCCTGTGTGTTCGGGATGTCGTTGGTCTCGATAGGAGACAGACAGAGGGTTGACTATAATTGTTGTTGTTGTACTCTTGTTTCCCTGTGTGTCCGGGGTGAGGTTGGTCTCGATAGGAGAGAGACAGTGGGTTGACTATAATTTTTGTTGTTGTCCTCTTGTTTCCCTGTGTGTTCGGGGTGAGTTTGGTCTCGACAGGAGAGAGACAGTTGGCTGACTATAATTGTTGTGGTTGTCCTCTTGTTTCCCTGTGTGTTCAGGGTGAGGTTGGTCTCCATAGGAGACAGACAGTGGGTTGACTATAATTGTTGTTGTTGTCCTCTTGAATCCCTGTGTTCGGTATGACGTTGGTCTCGATAGGAGACAGGCAGTGGGCTGACTATAATTGTTGTGGTTTTCCTTTTGTTTCCCTGTGTTCGGGGTGACGTTGGTCTCGATAGGAGACAGACAGTGGGTTGACTCTAAGTGTTGTTGTTGTACTCTTGTTTCCCTGTGTGTCCGGGTTGAGGTTGGTCTCGATAGGAGAGAGACAGTGGGTTGACTATAATTTTTGTTGTTGTCCTCTTGTTTCCCTGTGTGTTCGGGGTGAGTTTGGTCTCGACAGGAGAGAGACAGTTGGCTGACTATAATTGTTGTGGTTGTCCTTTTGTTTCCCTGTGTTCGGGGTGATGTTGGTGTCGATAGGAGACATACAGTGGTTGACTATAATTGTTGTTGTTTTCCTATTATTTCCCTGTGTTCGGGATGACGTTGGTCTCGATAGGAGACAGACAGTGGGTTATTATGATTGTTGTTGTTGTCCTCTTGTTTCCCTGTGTGTTCAGGGTGAGGTTGGTCTCCATAGGAGACAGACAGTGGGTTGACTATAATTGTTGTTGTTGTCCTCTTGAATCCCTGTGTTCGGTATGACGTTGGTCTCGATAGGAGACAGGCAGTGGGCTGACTATAATTGTTGTGGTTTTCCTTTTGTTTCCCTGTGTTCGGGGTGACGTTGGTTTCGATAGGAGACAGACAGTGGGCTGTCTATCAAAGTTGTTGTTGTCCTCTTGTTTCCCTGTGTTTGGGGTGAGGTTGGCGTCGATAGGAGACAGACACTGGTTTGACTAAAATTGTTTTCCTGTGTGTTCAGGGTGAGGTTGATCTCGATAGGAGATAGACAGTGGGCTGATTGT
>CM034532.1:59221295-59238262 GCA_020002185.1 Paraescarpia echinospica
AGACAGAGGGCTGACTATAATTGTTGTTATTGTCCTCTTGTTTCCATGTATGTTCGCTGTGAGGTTGGTCTCGATAAGAGACAGACAGTGGGCTGACAATAAAAGTTGTTGTTGTCCTCTTGTTTCCCTGTGTGTCCGGGGTGACGTTGGTTTCGATGTGAGACAGGCACTGGGCTGACTATAATTGTTGTTGTTGTCCTCTTGTTTCCCAGTGTGTTCGGGGTGAGGTTGCTCTCGATAGTAGGCAGATGGTGGGCTGACTATAATTGTTGTGGTTGTCCTCTTGTCTCCCTGTGTGTTCGGGGTGAGGTTGGTCTCGATAGTAGGCAGATGGTGGGCTGACTATAAGTGTTGTTGTTGTCCTCTTGTTTCCCTGTGTGTTCGGGGTGACGTTGGTCTCGATAGGAGACAGACAGTGAGCTGACTATAATTGTTGTTGTTGTCCTCTTGTTTCCCTGTGTGTTCGGGGTGATGTTGGTTTCGATAGGAGACAGACAGTGGACTGACTATAATTGTTGTTGTTTTCCTCTTGTTTCGCTGTGTTCGGGGTGAGATTGTTCTCGATAGGAGACAGACAGTTTGTTGACTATAATTGTTGTGGTTGTCCTCTTGTTTCCCTGTGTGTTCGGGGTGAGGTTGATCTCGATAGTAGGTAGATGGTGGGCTGACTATAATTGTTGTTGTTGTCCTCTTGTTTCCCTGTGTGTTCGGTGTGAGGTTGGTCTCGATAGGAGACAGACAGTGGGCTGAATATAACTGTTGTTGTTGTCCTCTTGTTTCCCTGTGTTCGGGATGAGATTGTTCTCGATAGGAGACAGACAGTTGGATGACTATAATTGTTGTGGTTGTCCTCTTGTTTCCCTGTGAGTTCGGGGTGAGGTTGGTCTCGATAAGAGAAAGACAGTCAGCTGATTATAATTGTTGTTGTTGTCCTCTTGTTTCCCTGTGTGATCGGGGTGATGTTGGTTTCGATAGGAGACAGACAGTGGGCTGACTATAATTGCTGTTGTTGTCTTCTTGTTTCCCTGTGTGTTCGGGGTGAGTTTGTTCTAGATAGGAGGCAGATGGTGGGCTGACTATAACTGTTGTTGTTGTCCTCTTTTTTCCCTGTCTGTTCGGGGTGAAGTTGGTCTCGATAGGAGGCAGACGGTGGGCTGACTATAATTGTTTTTGTTGTCCTCTTGTTTCCCTGTGTGTTCGGTGTGAGGTTGGTCTCGATAGGAGACAGACAGTTAGCTGACTAAAATAGTTGTTGTTGTCCACTTGTTTCCCTGTGTGTTCGGGGTGCTGTTGGTTTCGACAGGAGACAGACAGTGGGCTGACTATAATTGTTGTTGTTGTGCTCTTGTTTCCCTGTATTCGGAGTGAGATTATTCTCGATAGGAGACATACAGTTGGTTGACTATAATTGTTGTGATTGTCCTCTTGTTTCCCTGTGTGTTCGGGGTGAAGTTGGTCTCGATAAGAGACAGACAGTGAGCTGACTATAATTGTTGTTGTTGTCCTCTTGTTTCCCTGTGTGTTCGGGGTGATGTTGGTTTCGATAGGAGACAGACAGTGGACTGACTATAATTGTTGTTGTTGTCCTCTTGTTTCGCTGTGTTCGGGGTGAGATTGTTCTCGATAGGAGACAGACAGTTTGTTGACTATAATTGTTGTGGTTGTCCTCTTGTTTCCCTGTGTGTTCGGGGTGAGGTTGATCTCGATAGTAGGCAGATGGTGGGCTGACTATAATTGTTGTTGTTGTCCTCTTGTTTCCCTGTGTGTTCGGTGTGAGGTTGGTCTCGATAGGAGACAGACAGTGGGCTGACTATAACTGTTGTTGTTGTCCTCTTGTTTCCCTGTGTTCGGGATGAGATTGTTCTCGATAGGAGACAGACAGTTGGATGACTATAATTGTTGTGGTTGTCCTCTTGTTTCCCTGTGAGTTCGGGGTGAGGTTGGTCTCGATAAGAGACAGACAGTGAGCTGATTATAATTGCTGTTGTCGTCCTCTTGTTTCCCTGTATGATCGGGGTGATGTTGGTTTCGATAGGAGACAGACAGTGGGCTGACTATAATTGCTGTTGTTGTCCTCTTGTTTCCCTGTGTGTTCGGGGTGAGATTGTTCTAGATAGGAGGCAGATGGTGGGCTGATTATAATTGTTGTTGTTGTCCTCTTGTTTCCCTTTGTGTTCGGTGTGAGGTTGGTCTCGATAGGAGACAGACAGTTAGCTGACTAAAATTGTTGTTGTTGTCCACTTGTTTCCCTGTGTGTTCGGGGGTGCTGTTGGTTTCGATATGAGACAGACAGTGGGCTGACTATAATTGTTGTTGTTGTGCTCTTGTTTCCCTGTGTTCGGAATGAGATTATTCTCGATAGGAGACATACAGTTGGTTGAATATAATTGTTGTGATTGTCCTCTTGTTTCCCTGTGTGTTCGGGGTGAGGTTGGTCTCGATAAGAGACAGACAGTGAGCTGACTATAATTGTTGTTGTAGTCCTCTTGTTTCCCTGTGTGTTCGGGGCGATGTTGGTTTCGATAGGAGAGAGACAGTGGGCTGACTATAATTGTTGTTGTTGTCCTCTTGAATCCCTGTTTTCGGGATGACGTTGGTCTCGATAGGAAACAGACAGTGGCTGACTATAATTGTTGTTGTTGTCCTCTTGTTTCCCTGTATGTTCGCTGTGAGGTTGGTCTCGATAAGAGACAGACAGTTGGTTGATTATAATTGTTGTTGTTGTCCTCTTGTTTCCCTGCGTTCGGGATGACGTTGGTCTCGATAGGAGACAGACAGAGGGCTGACTATAATTGTTGTTGATATCCTCTTGTTGCCCTGTGTGTTCGGGGTGACGTTGGTCTCGATAGGAGACAGACAGTTGGTTGATTATAATTGTTGTTGTTGTCCTCTTGTTTCCCTGTGTTCAGGATGACGTTGGTCTCGATAGGAGACAGACAGAGGGTTGACTATAATTGTTGTTTATATCCTCTTGTTTCCCTGTGTTCGGGTGACGTTGGTCTCGATAGGAGACAGACAGTGGGTTGACTATAAGTGTTGTTGTTGTACTCTTGTTTCCCTGTGTGTCCGGGGTGAGGTTGGTCTCGATAGGAGAGAGACATTGGGTTGACTATAATTGTTGTTGATATCCTCTTGTTGCCCTGTGTGTTCGGGGTGACGTTGGTCTCGATAGGAGACAGACAGTTGGTTGATTATAATTGTTGTTGTTGTCCTCTTGTTTCCCTGTGTTCGGGATGACGTTGGTCTCGATAGGAGACAGACAGAGGGCTGACTATAATTGTTGTTTATATCCTCTTGTTTCCCTGTGTTCGGGTGACGTTGGTCTCGATAGGAGACAGACAGTGGGTTGACTATAAGTGTTGTTGTTGTACTCTTGTTTCCCTGTGTGTCCGGGGTGAGTTTGGTCTCGACAGGAGACAGACAGTTGGCTGACTATAATTGTTGTGGTTGTCCTTTTGTTTCCCTGTGTTCGGGGTGACGTTGGACTCGATAGGAGACAGACAGTGGGCTGACAATAAATGTTGTTGTTGTCCTCTTGTTTCCCTGAGTTCGGGATGACGTTGGTCTCGATAGGAGACAGACAGAGGGATGACTATAATTGTTGTTTATATCCTCTTATTTCCATGTGTATTCGGGTGATGTTGGTGTCGATAGGAGACAGACAGTGGTTGACTATAATTGTTGTTGTTTTCCTCTTATTTCCCTGTGTTCGGGATGACGTTGGTCTCGATAGGAGACAGACAAAGGGCTGAATATAATTGTTGTGGTTGTCCTCTTGTTTCCCAGTGTTCGGGGTGACGTTGGTTTCGATAGGAGACAGGCAGTGGGTTGATTAAAATTTATTCCCTGTGTGTTCGGGGTGATGTTGGTCTCGATAGGAGACAGACAGTGGGCTGACTATAATTCTTGTTCTCCTCTTGTTTCCTTGTGTTCGGGGTGAGGATACGAGACACACACTAGCTTGAGTATATGTGATGTTGTTGTCCTCTTGTTTCCCTGTGTGTTCAGGGTGAGGTTGGTCTCGATAGGTGAAAGACAGTGGGTTGACTATAATTGTTGTTGTGTCCTCTTGTTTCCCTGTGTGTTCAGGGTGAGGTTGGCGTCGATAGGAGACAGACAGTGGGTTGACTAAAATTGTTTCCCTGTGTGTTCGGGGTGAGGTTGGTCTCGATAGGAGATAGACAGTGGGCTGACTATAATTGTTGTTGTTGTCCTCTTGTTTCCCTGTGTGTTCGTGGTGAGTTTGGTCTCGGTAGGAGGCATATGGTGGGCAGACTATAATTGTTGTTGTTGTCCTCTTGTTTCCCAGTGGGTTCGGGGTGAGGTTGGTCTCGATAGTAGGCAGATGGTGGGCTGACTATAATTGTTGTGGTTGTCCTCTTGTCTCCCTGTGTGTTCGGGGTGAGGTTGGTCTCGATAGTAGGCAGATGGTGGGCTGACTGTAAGTGTTGTTGTTGTCCTCTTGTTTCGCTGTGTTCGGGGTGAGATTGTTCTCGATAGGAGACAGATAGTTTGTTGACTATAATTGTTGTGGTTGTCCTCTTATTTCCCTGTGTGTTCGGGGTGAGGTTGATCTCGATAGTAGGCAGATGGTGGGCTGACTATAATTGTTGTTATTGTCCTCTTGTTTCGCTGTGTTCGGGGTGAGATTGTTCTCGATAGGAGACAGACAGTTTGTTGACTATAATTGTTGTGGTTGTCCTCTTGTTTCCCTGTGTGTTCGGGGTGAGGTTGATCTCGATAGTAGGCAGATGGTGGGCTGACTATAATTGTTGTTGTTGTCCTCTTGTTTCCCTCTGTGTCCGGTGTGAGGTTGGTCTCGATAGGAGACAGACAGTGGGCTGACTATAACTGTTGTTGTTGTCCTCTTGTTTCCCTGTGTTCGGGGTGAGATTGTTCTCGATAGGAGACAGACAGTTGGATGACTATAATTGTTGTGGTTGTCCTCTTGTTTCCCTGTGAGTTCGGGGTGAGGTTGGTCTCGATAAGAGACAGAGAGTGAGCTGATTATATTTGTTGTTGTTGTCTTCTTGTTTCGCTGTGTGATCGGGGTGATGTTGGTTTCGATAGGAGACAGACAGTGGGCTGACTATAATTGCTGTTGTTGTCTTCTTGTTTCCCTGTGTGATCGGGGTGAGATTGTTCTAGATAGGAGGCAGATGGTGGGCTGACTATAATTGTGTTGTTGTTGTCCTCTTTTTTCCCTGTCTGTTCGGGGTGAGGTTGGTCTCGATAGGAGGCAGACGGTGGGCTGACTATAATTGTTTTTGTTGTCCTCTTGTTTCCCTGTGTGTTCGGTGTGAGGTTGGTCTCGATAGGAGACAGACAGTTGGCTGACTAAAATTGTTGTTGTTGTCCACTTGTTTCCCTGTGTGTTCGGGGTGCTGTTGGTTTCGATAGGAGACAGACAGTGGGCTGACTATAATTGTTGTTGTCCTCTTGTTTCCCTGTGTTCGGGGTGAGGATACGAGACACACACTAGCTTGAGTATATGTGATGTTGTTGTCCTCTTGTTTCCCTGTGTGTTCAGGGTGAGGTTGGTCTCGACAGGTGACATACAGTGGGTTGACTATAATTGTTGTTGTTGTCCTCTTGTTTCCCTGTGTGTTCAGGGTGAGGTTGGTCTCGATAGGAGACAGACAGTGGGTTGACTATAATTTTTGTTGTTGTCCTCTTGAACCCTGTGTTCGGGATGACGTTGGTCTCGATAGGAGACAGGCAGTGGGCTGACTATAATTGTTGTGGTTGTCCTTTTGTTTCCTTGTGTTCGGGGTGACGTTGGTTTCGATAGGAGACAGGCAGTGGGCTGACTATCAATGTTTTTGTTGGCCTCTTGTTTCCCTGTGTTTGGGGTGAGGTTGGCGTCGATAGGAGACAGACAGTGGTTTGGCTAAAATTGTTTCCCTGTGTGTTCGGAGTGAGATTGATCTCGATAGGAGACAGACACTGGGTTGACTATAAGTGTTGTTTTTGTCCTCTTGTTTCCCTTTGTCCTGTGTGACGTTGGTTTCGATGTGAGACAGGCACTGGGCTGACTATAATTGTTGTTGTTGTCCTCTTGTTTCCCAGTGTGTTCGGGGTGAGGTTGGTCTCGATAGTAGGCAGATGGTGGGCTGACTATAATTGTTGTGGTTGTCCTCTTGTCTCCCTGTGTGTTCGGGGTGAGGTTGTTCTCGATAGTAGGCAGATGGTGGGCTGACTATAACTGTTGTTGTTGTCCTCTTGTTTCCCTATGTGTTCGGGGTGACGTTGGTCTCGATAGGAGACAGACAGTGAGCTGACTATAATTGTTGTTGTTGTCCTCTTGTTTCCCTGTGTGTTCGGGGTGATGTTGGTTTCGATAGGAGACAGACAGTGGACTGACTATAATTGTTGTTGTTGTCCTCTTGTTTCGCTGTGTTCGGGGTGAGATTGTTCTCGATAGGAGACAGACAGTTTGTTGACTATAATTGTTGTGGTTGTCCTCTTGTTTCCATATGTGTTCGGGGTGAGGTTGATCTCGATAGTAGGTAGATGGTGGGCTGACTATAATTGTTGTTGTTGTCCTCTTGTTTCCCTGTGTGTTCGGTGTGAGGTTGGTCTCGATAGGAGACAGACAGTGGGCTGAATATAACTGTTGTTGTTGTCCTCTTGTTTCCCTGTGTTCGGGATGAGATTGTTCTCGATAGGAGACAGACAGTTGGATGACTATAATTGTTGTGGTTGTCCTCTTGTTTCCCTGTGAGTTCGGGGTGAGGTTGGTCTCGATAAGAGAAAGACAGTGAGCTGATTATAAGTGTTGTTGTTGTCCTCTTGTTTCCCTGTGTGATCGGGGTGATGTTGGTTTCGATAGGAGACAGACAGTTGGCTGACTATAATTGCTGTTGTTGTCCTCTTGTTTCGCTGTGTTCGGGGTGAGATTGTTCTCGATAGGAGACAGACAGTTTGTTGACTATAATTGTTGTGGTTGTCCTCTTGTTTCCCTATGTGTTCGGGGTGAGGTTGATCTCGATAGTAGGTAGATGGTGGGCTGACTATAATTGTTGTTGTTGTCCTCTTGTTTCCCTGTGTGTTCGGTGTGGGGTTGGTCTCGATAGGAGACAGACAGTGGGCTGACTATAACTGTTGTTGTTGTCCTCTTGTTTCCCTGTGTTCGGGATGAGATTGTTCTCGATAGGAGACAGACAGTTGGATGACTATAATTGTTGTGGTTGTCCTCTTGTTTCCCTGTGAGTTCGGGGTGAGGTTGGTCTCGATAAGAGACAGACAGTGAGCTGATTATAATTGTTGTTGTTGTCCTCTTGTTTCCCTGTGTGATCGGGGTGATGTTGGTTTCGATAGGAGACAGACAGTGGGTTGTCTATAATTGTTGTTGTTGTCCTCTTGTTTCCCTGTGTGTTCAGGGTGAGGTTGGTCTCGATAGGAGACAGACAGTGGGTTGACTATAATTTTTGTTGTTGTCCTCTTGAATCCCTGTGTTCGGGATGACGTTGGTCTCGATAGGAGACAGGCAGTGGGCTGACTATAATTGTTGTGGTTGTCTTTTTGTTTCCTTGTGTTCGGGGTGATGTTGGTTTCGATAGGAGACAGGCAGTGGGCTGACTATCAATGTTTTTGTTGGCCTCTTGTTTCCCTGTGTTTGGGGTGAGGTTGGCGTCGATAGGAGACAGACAGTGGTTTGACTAAAATTGTTTCCCTGTGTGTTCGGAGTGAGATTGATCTCGATAGGAGACAGACACTGGGTTGACTATAAGTGTTGTTTTTGTCCTCTTGTTTCCCTTTGTCCTGTGTGACGTTGGTTTCGATGTGAGACAGGCACTGGGCTGACTATAATTGTTGTTGTTGTCCTCTTGTTTCCCAGTGTGTTCGGGGTGAGGTTGGTCTCGATAGTAGGCAGATGGTGGGCTGACTATAATTGTTGTGGTTGTCCTCTTGTCTCCCTGTGTGTTCGGGGTGAGGTTGTTCTCGATAGTAGGCAGATGGTGGGCTGACTATAACTGTTGTTGTTGTCCTCTTGTTTCCCTATGTGTTCGGGGTGACGTTGGTCTCGATAGGAGACAGACAGTGAGCTGACTATAATTGTTGTTGTTGTCCTCTTGTTTCCCTGTGTGTTCGGGGTGATGTTGGTTTCGATAGGAGACAGACAGTGGATTGACTATAATTGTTGTTGTTGTCCTCTTGTTTCGCTGTGTTCGGGGTGAGATTGTTCTCGATAGGAGACAGACAGTTTGTTGACTATAATTGTTGTGGTTGTCCTCTTGTTTCCCTATGTGTTCGGGGTGAGGTTGATCTCGATAGTAGGTAGATGGTGGGCTGACTATAATTGTTGTTGTTCTCTTGTTTCCCTGTGTGTTCGGTGTGAGGTTGGTCTCGATAGGAGACAGACAGTGGGCTGAATATAACTGTTGTTGTTGTCCTCTTGTTTCCCTGTGTTCGGGATGAGATTGTTCTCGATAGGAGACAGACAGTTGGATGACTATAATTGTTGTGGTTGTCCTCTTGTTTCCCTGTGAGTTCGGGGTGAGGTTGGTCTCGATAAGAGACAGACAGTGAGCTGACTATAATTGTTGTTGTTGTCCTCTTGTTTCCCTGTGTGATCGGGGTGATGTTGGTTTCGATAGGAGACAGACAGTGTGCCGATTGTAATTGCTGTTCTTGTCTTCTTGTTTCCCTGTGTGTTCGGGGTGAGATTGTTCTAGATAGGAGGCAGATGGTGGGCTGACTATAATTGTTGTTGTTGTCCTCTTGTTTCCCTTTGTGTTCGGTGAGAGGTTGGTCTCGATAGGAGACAGACAGTTAGCTGACTAAAATTGTTGTTGTTGTCCACTTGTTTCCCTGTGTGTTCGGGGTGCTGTTGGTTTTGATAGGAGACAGACAGTGGGCTGACTATAATTGTTGTTGTTGTGCTCTTGTTTCCCTGTGTTCGGAGTGAGATTATTCTCGATAGGAGACATACAGTTGGTTGAATATAATTGTTGTGATTGTCCTCTTGTTTCCCTGTGTGTTCGGGGTGAGGTTGGTCTCGATAAGAGACAGACAGTGAGCTGACTATAATTGTTGTTGTAGTCCTCTTGTTTCCCTGTGTGTTCGGGGCGATGTTGGTTTCGATAGGAGAGAGACAGTGGGCTGACTATAATTGTTGTTGTTGTCCTCTTGAATCCCTGTTTTCGGGATGACGTTGGTCTCGATAGGAGACAGACAGTGGCTGACTATAATTGTTGTTATTGTCCTCTTGTTTCCCTGTATGTTCGCTGTGAGGTTGGTCTCGATAAGAGACAGACAGTTGGTTGATTATAATTGTTGTTGTAGTCCTCTTGTTTCCCTGCGTTCGGGATGAAGTTGGTCTCGATAGGAGACAGCCAGAGGGCTGACTATAATTGTTGTTGATATCCTCTTGTTGCCCTGTGTGTTCGGGGTGACGTTGGTCTCGATAGGAGACAGACAGAGGGTTGACTATAATTGTTGTTTATATCCTCTTGTTTCCCTCTGTTCGGGTGACGTTGGTCTCGATAGGAGACAGACAGTTGGTTGACTATAAGTTTTGTTGTTGTACTCTTGTTTCCCTGTGTGTCCGGGGTGAGGTTGGTCTCGATAGGAGAGAGACAGAGGGCTGACTATAATTGTTGTTGATATCCTCTTGTTGCCCTGTGTGTTCGGGGTGACGTTGGTCTCGATAGGAGACAGACAGTTGGTTTATTATAATTGTTGTTGTTGTCCTCTTGTTTCCCTGTGTTCGGGATGACGTTGGTCTCGATAGGAGACAGACAGAGGGCTGACTATAATTGTTGTTTATATCCTCTTGTTTCCCTGTGTTCGGGTGACGTTGGTCTCGATAGGAGAGAGACAGTGGGTTGACTATAAGTGTTGTTGTTGTACTCTTGTTTCCCTGTGTGTCCGGGGTGAGTTTGGTCTCGACAGGAGACAGACAGTTGGCTGACTATAATTGTTGTGGTTGTCCTTTTGTTTCCCTGTGATCGGGGTGACGTTCGACTCGATAGGAGACAGACAGTGGGCTGACAATAAATGTTGTTGTTGTCCTCTTGTTTCCCTGTGTTCGGGATGACGTTGGTCTCGATAGGAGACAGACAGAGGGTTGACTATAATTGTTGTTTATATCCTCTTGTTTCCCTCTGTTCGGGTGACGTTGGTCTCGATAGGAGACAGACAGTTGGTTGACTATAAGTTTTGTTGTTGTACTCTTGTTTCCCTGTGTGTCCGGGGTGAGGTTGGTCTCGATAGGAGAGAGACAGAGGGCTGACTATAATTGTTGTTGATATCCTCTTGTTGCCCTGTGTGTTCGGGGTGACGTTGGTCTCGATAGGAGACAGACAGTTGGTTGATTATAATTGTTGTTGTTGTCCTCTTGTTTCCCTGTGTTCGGGATGACGTTGGTCTCGATAGGAGACAGACAGAGGGCTGACTATAATTGTTGTTTATATCCTCTTGTTTCCCTGTGTTCGGGTGACGTTGGTCTCGATAGGAGAGAGACAGTGGGTTGACTATAAGTGTTGTTGTTGTACTCTTGTTTCCCTGTGTGTCCGGGGTGAGTTTGGTCTCGACAGGAGACAGACAGTTGGCTGACTATAATTGTTGTGGTTGTCCTTTTGTTTCCCTGTGATCGGGGTGACGTTGGACTCGATAGGAGACAGACAGTGGGCTGACAATAAATGTTGTTGTTGTCCTCTTGTTTCCCTGTGTTCGGGATGACGTTGGTCTCGATAGGAGACAGACAGAGGGATGACTATAATTGTTGTTTATATCCTCTTATTTCCATGTGTATTCGGGTGATGTTGGTGTCGATAGGAGACAGACAGTGGTTGACTATAATTGTTGTTGTTTTCCTCTTATTTCCCTGTGTTCGGGATGACGTTGGTCTCGATAGGAGACAGACAAAGGGCTGAATATAATTGTTGTGGTTGTCCTCTTGTTTCCCAGTGTTCGGGGTGACGTTGGTTTCGATAGGAGACAGGCAGTGGGTTGATTAAAATTTATTCCCTGTGTGTTCGGGGTGATGTTGGTCTCGATAGGAGACAGACAGTGGGCTGACTATAATTCTTGTTGTCCTCTTGTTTCCTTGTGTTCGGGGTGAGGATACGAGACACACACTAGCTTGAGTATATGTGATGTTGTTGTCCTCTTGTTTCCCTGTGTGTTCAGGGTGAGGTTGGTCTCGATAGGTGAAAGACTGGGTTGACTATAATTGTTGTTGTTGTCCTCTTGTTTCCCTGTGTGTTCAGGGTGAGGTTGGCGTCGATAGGAGACAGACAGTGGGTTGACTAAAATTGTTTCCCTGTGTGTTCGGGGTGAGGTTGGTCTCGATAGGAGATAGACAGTGGGCTGACTATAATTGCTGTTGTTGTCTTCTTGTTTCCTTGTGTGTTCGGGGTGAGATTGTTCTAGATAGGAGGCAGATGGTGGGCTGACTATAATTGTTGTTGTTGTCCTCTTGTTTCCCGGTCTGTTCGGGGTGAGGTTGGTCTCGATAGGAGGCAAACGGTGGGCTGGCTATAATTGTTTTTGTTGTCCTCTTGTTTCCCTGTGTGTTCGGTGTGAGGTTGGTCTCGATAGGAGAAAGACAGTTAGCTGACTAAAATTGTTGTTGTTGTCCACTTGTTTCCCTGTGTGTTCGGGGTGCTGTTGGTTTCGATAGGAGACAGACAGTGGGCTGACTATAATTGTTGTTGTCCTCTTGTTTCCCTGTGTTCGGGGTGAGGATACGAGACACACACTAGCTTGAGTATATGTGATGTTGTTGTCCTCTTGTTTCCCTGTGTGTTCAGGGTGAGGTTGGTCTCGACAGGTGACAGACAGTGGGTTGACTATAATTTTTATTGTTGTCCTCTTGAATCCCTGTGTTCGGGATGACGTTGGTCTCGATAGGAGACAGGCAGTGGGCTGACTATAATTGTTGTGGTTGTCCTTTTGTTTCCTTGTGTTCGGGGTGACGTTGGTTTCGATAGGAGACAGGCAGTGGGCTGACTATCAATGTTTTTGTTGGCCTCTTGTTTCCCTATGTTTGGGGTGAGGTTGGCGTCGATAGGAGACAGACAGTGGTTTGACTAAAATTGTTTTCCTGTGTGTTCGGAGTGAGATTGATCTCGATAGGAGACAGACACTGGGTTGACTATAAGTGTTGTTTTTGTCCTCTTGTTTCCCTTTGTCCTGTGTGACGTTGGTTTCGATGTGAGACAGGCACTGGGCTGACTATAATTGTTGTTGTTGTCCTCTTGTTTCCCAGTGTGTTCGGGGTGAGGTTGGTCTCGATAGTAGGCAGATGGTGGGCTGACTATAATTGTTGTGGTTGTCCTCTTGTCTCCCTGTGTGTTCGGGGTGAGGTTGGTCTCGATAGTAGGCAGATGGTGGGCTGACTATAACTGTTGTTGTTGTCCTCTTGTTTCCCTATGTGTTCGGGGTGACGTTGGTCTCGATAGGAGACAGACAGTGAGCTGACTATAATTGTTGTTGTTGTCCTCTTGTTTCCCTGTGTGTTCGGGGTGATGTTGGTTTCGATAGGAGACAGACAGTGGACTGACTATGATTGTTGTTGTTGTCCTCTTGTTTCGCTGTGTTCGGGGTGAGATTGTTCTCGATAGGAGACAGACAGTTTGTTGACTATAATTGTTGTGGTTGTCCTCTTGTTTCCCTGTGTGTTCGGGGTGAGGTTGATCTCGATAGTAGGTAGATGGTGGGCTGACTATAATTGTTGTTGTTGTCCTCTTGTTTCCCTGTGTGTTCGGTGTGAGGTTGGTCTCGATAGGAGACAGACAGTGGGCTGAATATAACTGTTGTTGTTGTCCTCTTGTTTCCCTGTGTTCGGGATGAGATTGTTCTCGATAGGAGACAGACAGTTGGATGACTATAATTGTTGTGGTTGTCCTCTTGTTTCCCTGTGAGTTCAGGTTGAGGTTGGTCTCGATAAGAGAAAGACAGTGAGCTGATTATAATTGTTGTTGTTGTCCTCTTGTTTCCCTGTGTGATCGGGGTGATGTTGGTTTCGATAGGAGACAGACAGTGGGCTGACTATAATTGCTGTTGTTGTCTTCTTGTTTCCCTGTGTGTTCGGGGTGAGATTGTTCTAGATAGGAGGCAGATGGTGGGCTGACTATAATTGTTGTTGTTGTCCTCTTTTTTCCCTGTCTGTTCGGGGTGAAGTTGGTCTCGATAGGAGGCAGATGGTGGGATGACTATAATTGTTTTTGTTGTCCTCTTGTTTCCCTGTGTGTTCGGTGTGAGGTTGGTCTCGATAGGAGACAGACAGTTAGCTGACTAAAATTGTTGTTGTTGTCCACTTGTTTCCCTGTGTGTTCGGGGTGCTGTTGGTTTCGATAGGAGACAGACAGTGGGCTGACTATAATTGTTGTTGTTGTGCTCTTGTTTCCCTGTGTTAGGAGTGAGATTATTCTCGATAGGAGACATACAGTTGGATGACTATAATTGTTGTGGTTGTCCTCTTGTTTCCCTGTGAGTTCGGGGTGAGGTTGGTCTCGATAAGAGACAGACAGTGAGCTAATTATAATTGTTGTTGTTGTCCTCTTGTTTCCCTGTGTGATCGGGGTGATGTTGGTTTCGATAGGAGACAGACAGTGGGCTGACTATAATTGCTGTTGTTGTCTTCTTGTTTCCTTGTGTGTTCGGGGTGAGATTGTTCTAGATAGGAGGCAGATGGTGGGCTGACTATAATTGTTGTTGTTGTCCTCTTGTTTCCCTGTGTGTTCGGTGTGAGGTTGGTCTCGATAGGAGACAGACAGTTAGCTGACTAAAATTGTTGTTGTTGTCCACTTGTTTCCCTATGTGTTCGGGGTGCTTTTGGTTTCGATAGGAGACAGACAGTGGGCTGACTATAATTGCTGTTGTTGTCTTCTTGTTTCCCTGTGTGTTCGGGGTGAGATTGTTCTAGATAGGAGGCAGATGGTGGGCTGACTATAATTGTGTTGTTGTTGTCCTCTTTTTTCCCGGTCTGTTCGGGGTGAGGTTGGTCTCGATAGGAGGCAGACGGTGGGCTGACTATAATTGTTTTTGTTGTCCTCTTGTTTCCCTGTGTGTTCGGTGTGAGGTTGGTCTCGATAGGAGAAAGACAGTTAGCTGACTAAAATTGTTGTTGTTGTCCACTTGTTTCCCTGTGTGTTCGGGGTGCTGTTGGTTTCGATAGGAGACAGACAGTGGGCTGACTATAATTGTTGTTGTCCTCTTGTTTCCCTGTGTTCGGGGTGAGGATACGAGACACACACTAGCTTGAGTATATGTGATGTTGTTGTCCTCTTGTTTCCCTGTGTGTTCAGGGTGAGGTTGGTATCGACAGGTGACAGACAGTGGGTTGACTATAATTGTTGTTGTTGTCCTCTTGTTTCCCTGTGTGTTCAGGGTGAGGTTGGTCTCGATAGGAGACAGACAGTGGGTTGACTATAATTGTTGTTGTTGTCCTCTTGAATCCCTGTGTTCGGGATGACGTTGGTCTCGAGAGGAGACAGGCAGTGGGCTGACTATAATTGTTGTGGTTGTCCTTTTGTTTCCTTGTGTTCGGGGTGACGTTGGTTTCGATAGGAGACAGGCAGTGGGCTGACTATCAATGTTGTTGTTGGCCTCTTGTTTCCCTGTGTTTGGGGTGAGGTTGGCGTCGATAGGAGACAGAAAGTGGTTTGACTAAAATTGTTTCCCTGTGTGTTCGGAGTGAGATTGATCTCGATAGGAGACAGACACTGGGTTGACTATAAGTGTTGTTGTTGTCCTCTTCTTTCCCTTTGTCCTGTGTGACGTTGGTTTCGATGTGAGACAGGCACTGGGCTGACTATAATTGTTGTTGTTGTCCTCTTGTTTCGCTGTGTTCGGGGTGAGATTGTTCTCGATAGGAGACAGACAGTTTGTTGACTATAATTGTTGTGGTTGTCCTCTTGTTTCCCTATGTGTTCGGGGTGAGGTTGATCTCGATAGTAGGTAGATGGTGGGCTGTCTATAATTGTTGTTGTTTTCCTCTTGTTTCCCTGTGTGTTCGGTGTGAGGTTGGTCTCGATAGGAGACAGACAGTGGGCTGACTATAACTGTTGTTGTTGTCCTCTTGTTTCCCTGTGTTCGGGATGAGATTGTTCTCGATAGGAGACAGACAGTTGGATGACTATAATTGTTGTGGTTGTCCTCTTGTTTCCCTGTGAGTTCGGGGTGAGGTTGTTCTCGATAAGAGACAGACAGTGAGCTAATTATAATTGTTGTTGTTGTCCTCTTGTTTCCCTGTGTGATCGGGGTGATGTTGGTTTCGATATGAGACAGACAGTGGGCTGACTATAATTGCTTTTGTTGTCTTCTTGTTTCCTTGTGTGTTCGGGGTGAGATTGTTCTAGATAGGAGGCAGATGGTGGGCTGACTATAATTGTTGTTGTTGTCCTCTTGTTTCCTTGTGTGTTCGGGGTGAGATTGTTCTAGATAGGAGGCAGATGGTGGGCTGACTATAATTGTTGTTGTTGTCCTCTTGTTTCCCTGTGTGTTCGGTGTAAGGTTGGTCTCGATAGGAGACAGACAGTTAGCTGACTAAAATTGTTGTTGTTGTCCACTTGTTTCCCTGTGTGTTCGGGGTGCTGTTGGTTTCGATAGGAGACAGACAGTGGGCTGACTATAATTGCTGTTGTTGTCTTCTTGTTTCCCTGTGTGTTCGGGGTGAGATTGTTCTAGATAGGAGGCAGATGGTGGGCTGACTATAATTGTGTTGTTGTTGTCCTCTTGTTTCCCTGTGTGTTCGGTGTGAGGTTGGTCTCGATAGGAGAAAGACAGTTAGCTGACTAAAATTTTTGTTGTTGTCCACTTGTTTCCCTGTGTGTTCGGGGTGCTGTTGGTTTCGATAGGAGACAGACAGTGGGCTGACTATAATTGTTGTTGTCCTCTTGTTTCCCTGTGTTCGGGGTGAGGATACGAGACACACACTAGCTTTAGTATATGTGATGTTGTTGTCCTCTTGTTTCCCTGTGTGTTCAGGGTGAGGTTGGTCTCGACAGGTGACATACAGTGGGTTGACTATAATTGTTGTTGTTGTCCTCTTGTTTCCCTGTGTGTTCAGGGTGAGGTTGGTCTCGATAGGAGACAGACAGTGGGTTGACTATAATTGTTGTTGTTGTCCTCTTGAATCCCTGTGTTCGGGATGACGTTGGTCTCGATAGGAGACAGGCAGTGGGCTGACTATAATTGTTGTGGTTGTCCTTTTGTTTCCTTGTGTTCGGGGTGACGTTGGTTTCGATAGGAGACAGGCAGTGGGCTGACTATCAATGTTGTTGTTGGCCTCTTGTTTCCCTGTGTTTGGGGTGAGTTTGGCGTCGATAGGAGACAGACAGTGGTTTGACTAAAATTGTTTCCCTCTGTGTTCGGAGTGAGATTGATCTCGATAGGAGACAGACACTGGGTTGACTATAAGTGTTGTTGTTGTCCTCTTGTTTCCCTTTGTTCTGGGTGACGTTGGTTTCGATGTGAGACAGGCACTGGGCTGACTATAATTGTTGTTGTTGTCCTCTTGTTTCCCAGTGTGTTCGGGGTGAGGTTGGTCTCGATAGTAGGCAGATGGTGGGCTGACTATAATTGTTGTGGTTGTCCTCTTGTCTCCCTGTGTGTTCGGGGTGAGGTTGGTCTCGATAGTAGGCAGATGGTGGGCTGACTATAACTGTTGTTGTTGTCCTCTTGTTTCCCTATGTGTTCGGGGTGACGTTGGTCTCGATAGGAGACAGACAGTGAGCTGACTATAATTGTTGTTGTTGTCCTCTTGTTTCCCTGTGTGTTCGGGGTGATGTTGGTTTCGATAGGAGACAGACAGTGGACTGACTATAATTGTTGTTGTTGTCCTCTTGTTTCGCTGTGTTCGGGGTGAGATTGTTCTCGATAGGAGACAGACAGTTTGTTGACTATAATTGTTGTGGTTGTCCTCTTGTTTCCCTATGTGTTCGGTGTGAGGTTGATCTCGATAGTAGGTAGATGGTGGGCTGACTATAATTGTTGTTTTTGTCCTCTTGTTTCCC